>VCRD01000136.1:12230-43158 GCA_006783055.1 Trinorchestia longiramus | reverse complement strand
GATAGAAACTCCGGGTACATTACAAACGAAAGAAAGGGTTTTGGAGTTTTTATTTAAATAGGATATCATCTAAATGTCCACCATGTTGGTTTATGCACATGCGCATTCTTTTCGTAACAGAATCCATCACTTTTCTTAGCATCTCGGGAGGAATGTTGCGAATCTCTTAAGAAATGTTCTCTTTCAAATATTCCAAAGAACGATGCCTATTAATGTATACTTTTGACTTTAAGTACTTCCATAAAAAGAAATCCAAAGGGGTCAACTCACAAGATCTAGGAGCCCAAGGAATATCACCAAAACGTGAAATTAATCGATTTGGGAAAATTGTCTTTAAAAGTTGAATTGATTCCTTTGCTGTATGGGCTGTTGCACCATCTTGTTGAAACCACATATTCCCATCTTGAATTTGAGGTCTTAAATATTCTTCAATGAATTTTCGATATGCAGCTCCAGTTACAGTCGCAGTTTCTCCGTTCTGATTTTCAAAAAAATAGGGACCAATAATCCTTTCACTTGTCATACCATACCAGACAGTAACCTTTTGTGAGTGAAGTTTGGATTTCATGCACAATTTTTGGATTTTCAGCACTCCAATATCTACAATTTTGTTTGTTCACATAACCGGAAAGGTGAAAATGTGCCTCGTCAGACATTTTGAACATTTTTTTTCTTTTGAAGACAATTTTCCCAAATCGATTAATTTCTGAAACTGAAAAATGTATTTATTTCATAGATCCTTAATTTTCTTACTTTTGAATCAAGGAGTTTTAACGAGTACTATCTGGCCCACGTTATCGTTAGATAAGATGCACAATAGAAGTCCTGTATATATTAATGAAAAGTATTCATTTAAAACACAATAATTCGTCGTAAATATTGAATGCATTTATCTTTATAATAGTTTTAAATTAGTCAAATGTAAACCGTGGAATTTCCACGGGAACTGGCTATTATAGAAATAAATGTCAGCTTATAAGTTTTACCAAGTCAGGTGTTGGTGATAAGTACTTCTAGTAATTCAGTAAACGAACTATGTGAAGTTAGGTATCATCGTGCAAGTTATCATATACAGAACAGAAGTTACTTATCGTCATGCAAGTTATCGTACAAAGAACCCGAGTTAGTTATCGCAGTGCAAGTTATCGTACACTGAATAGAAGTTAGTTATCTCTGTCCAAGTTATCGTACACTGAAGAGAAGTTAGTTATCGTCATGTAAGTTATCGTACAAAGAACAGAAGTTAATTATCTCCGTCCAAGTTATCGTACACTGAAGAGAAGTTGGTTATCGTCATGTAAGTTATCGTACACAGAGCAGCACAGAGGGAAATAAAATCAATGGCAAGTACGGACAAGTTACTGGACACGACGAAATGGTGTCTGTGCCTACAGGAGTAACCCTGCGTAATCACCTGAGGCACAGGTGTGCAGCTGCTCATGCAATAAAGTTGTTTTTTGCTCCCTGCTAATTACGAGGTTATTTAACGCACAAAAAATGAACCGCATGCACTGATTGCTATACTGCTTTTCGTATTTCAGCGCTTTTCCAACATGGGTGCTATGGACCGGAGTTTGAAAGTGTTATTTGTCCATCATTAGATGACCAAATACTCATTCCACTATATTATAATACACAGTTTGTTATTTGCTTGCTTGGTCCGTCTTTCTGTCCCGCTCTTAAGGAATTAGATGGGAAAAATTCGATAAAGTATACATTTATTGTAAGCATTGTGTTGTGGATATCAAAGGCACATCCTTCAATGTGAAAACTCCTTCGCAAAGTCCGCGTCCACTGGCAGGCTAATTGAAAAAATTTAGTGAAAAACAAATTTTCACGTGTGGGTATTAGTTTGATTATAGTCAACACTCGTTGCGGAGTTTTTTAAACTATGAGGTTAAAGATAGAATTTTACTGTAACGGCGTTTCATAAAATTATTATTCCTCGAATTCGCGTTTTGTTTCACTTTTTTAATTAAACTACTCCTGGAGATCTAAAAAATACAAGTTTAGAAAAAACAGTGAAAAAAGAAGACAGAAACTAATCGCTAAATGACATGCAGTGTTAGGAGGTGAAGGTTGTTCATAATCAGAAAATTAGCTGATTTTTGATGAGAACAATGAATATTACTTGGAGAAAATACAATGCTGTAAAAATATTAGTTATTTTATCACACAGTTCCGTTTCAACAATAGAAAGAAACAATACTGAGAAGTTTATATAACAGCAGCAAAAAAGGTAGGAGAGTTTGATATATAGAATAAAAGTCAACTGTCACAACGTCTAAATTATGAGTTTTTCGAAACCGTTTCCCTATTATGAAGGCGTTTCAATTGTACGGAAGTGAATAACTTAAAGAAAAAGAAATATGGAAAGTCCATTGACTTCTCTTCCTTTGCTAAAAATACCGTAAAATTCACAAATTACGATAAAATTAATGCTTACAATTTTCAGTGAATTCATAAGAACATTTTCAGGTTGATGAATTATCTACGATGCACGCAACAACAAGACATTTGCCAGCCATGGCACTGAAAATTATACATATCGATATATATGTACAATGCATGTCACAACGGATGAAAGTAAAGTAAGAGTACGCTGTTAGAAAGATATTGTCATTGAGAGCATAACGTCAACGTTCTACTGATTTGCAACATTAAAAATATGTTATTGGTTCTAGGGTTTATGTTTATTGTATAAACCAATGATGAAATAAAATCGATTCGAAAACAGCCTCAGCCATTGCCACTAGTAACTGTTATTGTCCTAGAAACCCTAAGGAGCTTGGTTTCAATTTAAATCACAAATTTAGGTCCCATGAAGCCTGACCTAAGTGGCATGACCATAATATTGAAGTGGCGGTAACTGTTGTCATAAACTCGGACTGAACATGGCTCGTCCGCAGGCTCATCCGTGTTCGTTGTCTTTAATGAACGAAAATGGATCAGGCGTGTAGCAACACCTGGTCAAACTCACACGCATTTTCCACGGGGCGTTGGTCATTGAAACTTGTTTTGTTCGCTGATGTTGGAAAGCTCAAAATATGACGTCTCTAAAATAAATAATATGGGGTTCTTTATATAAAAGAACTTCTAACAATGAGCAGGAAATTACTGGGCGTGTTCAAGCAAGCTGGGAATTAAGAAATCGCAGAATTTTGTTCTAATTCGTTAAAAAAATTTGCGGCTGTTGGCAAATTGAAGAATTCTTTAATTCAATCTCAACTCTTTGGGCAGCAACTTATGAATTTTGATCCGAATACTCAAATCATCGTGTTTCAATAAATTTATTTGACAATTTAGAAGGCAATAATTAACCAAAGCTTACATGAAGACGACATAATATATTTTGTATGGTTGATCAATTTCATGGCACGTGCCGTGGTCCTTCTGACACTTTTCCCAAGAAAATCCTACTTGGTTGCTGCATTTTTAATGGTCGAGTAAAAAGTCACTCAAGTTAATTAAAAAAGAAACCGTGAAAAATTTGTTGAATTGTGGTCATGCCCATCTTTAAGAAATCTATTTAGTTTACTAAATAGAGTGTTATTAAAACTCTATAGAACAAGTATTAAAATCTTTACTCTGCAAATAATATTAAAAAGATATGAAAATATTGCCTTCTCAACAAAGTTATGAACAAATGAAACCGGTATTTAAAAAGACGATCTCTCACTCTGTCTAAATTGTTCCTAAGAGACATCAATTAACTACTCACAACTGCATAAATTACCTTTTAATTTTGGTCCCATGCATTTATTAAGTATTTAATTACTTACCCCATTGCTTGATTGAGTAAGTAATTAATATCAAAATTGCTTATATTAGCCGATACTCAATTAATTGCCTTTTTACTTTATCGACTAGATAAGCGACCTTAAAAACTCTCTTTACGAAAGAGCTATTATGTAATATTCTTGTATTCATTACTTTTTGATTTACCCTAAATGATCATACGGCTCTCAATACAGAGTGTTCAATATTTATCGTTACAACTATTCTATTTATGTTTAAATATAATCTAAACTTTTACCGGATACTTTTTACCAGATACTTTTCACCAGATAATGGCTAAAGATCTAAATAGTAGAATAGCAATAGTAGAGTTGCATAATTCAGGTCACTAAGGGACATTGCCAAACCACTAAATGTGAACAGAATGCTAGTTAAGAGAACACTTAAGCGATTCAAAGAGACTGGGAAGGTAGCTAATAGGCCAGGGCAAGGTCGCCCTCGAACAGCTCGAACATCAAAATTGGTAAAATCCACCAGGGAGAAGCTGAGGAGCTGAGGAGGAATGGATAAAAATCCCCCAAACAATCATTCGTGACTCATGTCAAACATTCTCCAAACGTTTGCAGCAATTTACCGAGGCTGATGGAAAGCATATTGAATAAAGTATAGATATTCGAAAATATTATTGGTTTAATAACATGTTTATTTTAGTTTGATTTTTATAATTTGATTTAATTAATAAATGTGGGCAAAAAAAGTTGTAGCGATTCAATTTTCGAATAAAGATAATTATTGATTCAATATTGAAAATATTGAAAATTATTATAGGTGTTTCATGTAAACAAAAAAAAATTTGTTTGCTGTACATGTATGGAACTTGTCGTATGAGTTATTCGTTCCCATCCGGTATGATTAATATTGAAATTTTATTCTCCATCGCATGTCATCACAAGTTCCTAGTACACGCTAAGTTATTTTCCTGCCTTCAACACGGACCATTATTGCATGTTCCTTAGATTTATCTTACTGACAGTACGTGTAGCGCCACGTTAATTCACCCTTTAATATAGTTTCATTGAGAATTTCTTCCATGCTCACTACCGAGCTTCATTATTTATCTTATTTTTTATCAAAGACCTTTTGATGTATTCTCGTGTTTTGCTCAAGTGTTCAAAAATTAATTTGAACTTTGAAGCATTAATTCATGTTTTTGAAATTATTCAAATCCTCGACTAGAGTTTACAATTGTGTATGGCTATTCTATATCATGGTAGAAGATGAACGATTTTTTCTAATCATAAAATTATTATAATTATGAGAAATGAAGCTTGATTAATGCACATAACATTTCTATTGAACTGTTTGCAAAACAGTCGATGCTCGAACCGATAATATTCTCATGAGACTCGTGGGAAAAGAATCAACCGAATACATTATCTTCTTTAGCGTATACAACGTGTTACTGCAACGAAAATATCCAAGTCAAACAAACACAATCCTACGATCCTGAATGTGAATCTCCAAATGTATGAACTGAAACTCAGTAACATCGTAAAACCACATCACTTCTGTGTAAGCCCGGCAAAAAATCGCTATTGAACTACATCCACGTACACAAAATTTCATCAGGAAATAACTACACGGAGAACAACATTCATCGAGAACCACCTCTTGAGTACAGAGTTGGTGTGTGTCTAGAATAATAAAAAATATCAAGAATAATTTCAGTTTAATATTACCGTTACGAGAAATAATGTAATGAAGATACCTACTGAAATTTGAAGAAGTAAGAATATTTTTGAAAGGAACTGTAATTCTTTTGTAACTTTTTTGTACATGACATATCAATGTCAACAAAGAATATTTTTTTCCATGCAAAGTGATTTATTTGGCTCTTCACTTACATAGATAAGTGAAATAATAAATTTCACAACCCGTTATAACTTCTATGAGGAAACAGTTTCGATTAATGCATTATTGTGAAAAATATTTCGATACTCTATGCTAGAAATGCTGTACACGAACAGTATATTTTTTTCGTTGCACTGGGGAAAATTCAGTTGTACCGTGACCCATAGATAGTGCGGGCAAACACTATCAGAATAAATGCCGTTCCTTAACCAACTTGTCGGAGGCTATGATAAAATCTGAAATCAACAATGTATAAAGTATGGAAAAACTTCGATTCGAAAAGTATTGGAATATTGATGAAAAATCCCTGTACATGTACTATACTTTCTAAAAGTTAATTACTCTATAACGATCTGAAAGAACTGGGCACACGAGAACTTATGGGTAACATTCCATACGTGCATCACATGTTTGCCTTACCAGCATAGAAGAGGAACTACTAGGTGCATTCATATTATAACACCTTCGATACTTTCTCATAGGCCTGGAAACAGATAGAAACTCAGGAAAAAGATTTTTTCTCGAAATTGGAAACAGAAAAAAACGCGTGCACTCCTTGTGAATGCATGACAGAGACGGCAGTACTGTAAGGCGCTTAGAACTCGAGCTGCAAAGGCGAGAGTGAGGACTGTTTTTGGTTCTTAACCCTTGTGTAGTGTTCAAATTGTTGTTACTCAGCCAGTGTTTGTGGGTCTGGTAGATCTGTTGCATTTGGTGTTTTTTAATGCCTCACAATCAAAAACTTTTACGTTAAAATACATAACAGATGTCTATTTTATCCCAATTACAAGCAGAATGAACCGTAAAAATGTTAGCAGTAAAAATGAAAACGAGTCCCACAAACCTGAACACTACTCACGAGTTAAAATGGTGTATGGCGCCTGTGTCTGTGCTTCCATTGAGCTGATTGGCGCTTTGTTTCAGGATTGAAAAACAGTATCCATGCCTCATTCATTGCCATAATCGATGAAAAGAAAATCCCGTCCATGCCCTCATACACGTCAACATTGTCAGGCAACATGTCATGCACGCAGCCTTGCGGTCGTCCGTTAGCATTTGTGGCACTCATCTAGGGGACACTTTGTATTTTCAGGTCTTCCTATAGGATTGTGTGCACAGATCCCACGAAAATGCCAACTTTAGAGGCAATGTGTTCCCCACTCATTCAGCGGTATTCCAAAGCAACTTTCTCCACTCACTCGTTCGCGTCGTCAGACCAGCTGGTGTGGTTGGTTGCCACACGACGGTCTTCTTTCTATGAACTGTCCCACCCACGAACGCACATTGAACACATCCATGACACCATCACCACATATCTCACTCAACCAGCGATCAATTTCAATCGGGTCACACCACTCAAATTAAGAAAAATAATGATTGAACACTGTTCCGGAAATAAAAACGTCGACATTTTTAGTGTCAAAAACAGTTTTCACTCTCGCCGCTGTTGCTAGAGTTCTGTGTACCGTACAGAGCCACCATCTCTGTCACGCATTCACTACAAGTGCAAGAAATTTTTAAAATAAATTGCATGTTTTTATTTTTTCCAGTTCTGAGGAGAAACATCGGAGGTGCTATAACTTGAATAGATCTCGTAGAGTCATAAGGCGACTATAGCTGAACATTAATCCTTGTGGCAGCAAAAAGAGGCGAGTGTAGTCGGGATGGAACATAAAAATATATTCCAGCGTGGCTTGCGATCAGTTGCAAAAAAATGAGAATTAAGTTTCAGTTTTTGTTTTCTAAATAAGAGTTAGAAGCCATTTTGTACTCTGAGCCACGTCATACTGTAGTCCACTAACTTTCTAACTTGTTGTACTTTGAGACTTATCAGTGAAAGATTTTAATTCATGAGCGATTTGTTCTCAAAATAAATTTTAGTCGTTTCAAAATATGTATGGTGTAAACCAGCCAAAGTATACCATTGTGTCTCGTCTTTCATGCTTGCACTGTTATCGCAACAACAGCAGTTCACTGATACAATAATAACCTGCTGTATTAAAGCATCGCACTGCAGTCCACTATCTGTGTGTAAACAGAGCACGTGACTGCCACCCTCACATCTCGAACACAAACAGTTAGCATCACTAAAAAGCAGCTGTGTGAACATGTATTAATGACGAGTGTCAATAGTGTGTAAACGTAAAGCTTTTGGTTTCCGGTTGTACATCTGAAGCACATGCACTTAGACTCATAAAAAAATTTTGTGCCTGTAGTTGATGAAAGTGAGTGCTGAGCAGTTAAAGTCAAAGCTGTAGATAGCTGACGAAGTTCGATGTATTTCCCTTTAAGATTCTAGAGTAATTTATCAGCAGATACAGAAATTCTTAAAGCGCACTGAAATCTACCTTGGTGAATGTGAGTTGTCCATTTTGAGTGCTTCTGAAACGACTGAGTAAATCTAAACCCAATCAGGAAATAAAGATATCAAAATATTGTTTACACAACTGAAAACGGCGGAGAAGATTTTGTTAACGACACGACATTTATTAAACCAAAAGAACATATCGAGCATAATTACTTTTCAGTCATTGTATTATGATCATCTATGAATCAGAACGGGAAATTCAGATAGTATCTATTCACACATTCACAGTATTTTTAATATACACTCGATGTACAGAGTGCTGCAGATAAATAACACTCTTTTTAGGCCTCAGTAAAAATACTCGTCTTAAAAAAAATGTTTTACTGAAAAAACATATGATCGTCTTTATAAACCCTCTGACCACTTTTAAATCGATGAAACTGCCCTCTGCTTCGATAACAGCCTCGATGCGCCTTCGGAACCTACTGCAGCTCTTCTTGTCGATCTCTCTAGAAAGATTTACGAAACCACCTTGATACGCTCAATCAACTCGTCCTTGGTTGTGCACGGCGTTTAGTTTGTGTTGCGATAGACTGCGCCCCATACAACAAAATCCACTGGATTGAGGTAGGGGAAGTTGGAAGGCCAGACATCAGGAGAGGCAACATCATCTGTTGCTTCAAAGTTGCAGTTGGAAGCAACTAACTTGTGTCGAACCTTCCTGGCAAAACCGTCGTTCACTTTAAGCTATTATACTTTGCAATATCGGAATTATGGTGTTCGCCGTGAATTGACATCAATACTGCGTGCCTTTCCATAGATCTGGGAAGTCAAGCTTCACTACTGACGATATGACTGCAAATACGGGCAGTACAGACAGTACTGATGACCTGGTTCAGTTTTTACCGGTTGGAGATTAATTACTTGACCACAGGGAGTTCCAAACAAAACGTGTTATTTATCCACCGCACCCTGTACGTGGAGCACAGGAAACGATCGAAAAATTGGGAAAACATGTGGCCATAATTTCTAGAATGCATCTGAATTAAAATTCAAGTTAATTATTCCATATCACATATTATTATGAATTGAAATATTAAGTTTTTATGAGCCCCATTCTATGTTACATATTCGCCTGCATAACTTGCTGCACGTTTGGTTTGTGTTCTTTGATGCGTGATAACTAAAAGTTTGTTCGACTAACAAACACGGACTAACATGTTTTACTCAGGAATAACTCTAATATAATCAATAGCTTTTGCATTCAGTGGCAACTGGTATGCAATTTTAAGCATATACTGTTTTCTGACAAATCTAGAATTCCCAATTGTACAAGATATCATATTTTTATTAATGTTTTTAAAGCAATAGGCATGTTTTTTCATTCAAGACTTTTGGCCTGGTCAGATGCTTCTCTTCCAGTCATTAAACATCCCAAACAAGTCTACAAAATTTCACTTCAAATGCCATACTTGCTGAATATTTTCCTTGTCTTTGCTTTGAAAATAAAAATAAGACTTTCAGTAAATGATTTCCAAGGAACTGCATCAGGATGTGCCTGCGAAGAGCTTGCTAATACGAGTCTGGATGGAGAGCGTATTGCAGGAGCTGACCAAGACTCCTCAGCGATCCATCACTGTTCGCCTGATGATAATTAGGACGTACTGCAGGCCGCTCGTACAATAGCTGAGTTATGACTGCAATTAATTAATAAAGTTATTGCCTCTCTGGCGCCTAGCAGACACCCGAACCACATAGCCAAGTAAGAGTAGGAAGGAGCCTCCAATACGATAAATTAATGCAGCTTTGCAACCAACAACTTCAACGACCAAATATCTACCGTATATGGGGAGGCATTCATGTACAGAGGTGATCTCTACAGAATTTCATATTAGTGGCTCTCGAACTGCGGTTAGTGACGTTCATGCATTGCTTCGATGTTTTGTATGCTCGAGTATATTTAATGGGCTTGTAAGCAAAGAATACTGGTACTTCTGCGGTAGATTATGCAAAACATTTATCAATAAAGTCACTTTTTCACTATAAGCATTTGACGAAGTAAGATCTCTCATGAGTGAGAGAACATCTATGTCGTTAGACCTGCACGCTTTTACAACTTGCCACTTATGGAAACTTTCATCTTCAACGAATTGAACCGGCCGAGTCAAAATAACACAGATAAGTCATCTACACTGCAATTCAGGATTTTTAATGGAAAAATGGTCACTATAGTTCGGAAGAGATAGCAGATATTTTACGTAGCCAAAAGAGTTTTTCAACACAAAATACACACGTGGGAGGGATGCACTGGAAATTAGATGAGATGATGCATACGTATTACTGTTTTCATTCTTTACAATATTTTTGCAACCATCACTTATCACACTACAATTTGAAAGACATATAACAATGGAGCAATGGAAGTAACTGTAAGTATTTTAAAAACCCAGAATATAGAATTTAAATGAAAAATGTTACAAAATAAGTATTTAGCTCTCTAGAAAACCACTTAGATTTGATTGATTCCGGTCACGATCGTGGGAAGTTCGTGGGAAAATAGGAATTCCCATGCCAGAGGCTCTCAAAAAGATAGGAAGAGTTTTTGTAAGATAATCCGAACACGAAGTTAATGACTTAGGACACAGGATAGCCCACTCTAACTCTCACTAATCGTGATGAATTAACTCAAGTTCAGTGAACAGCAGAGTGGCATTACGAGTCATTATTTCCCGGGCACTTGAGTGGAGGTGTTTCTGGTCAGGAAATCCATGGAGTTTCTTGCAAATCTGGACACCGGTCACTTCCTATTGTTCGTAAGTGGGAAAATCAAAGAGTCACGTGAAGCTTTTTTGACATCAGGGCGTGGCACGCGCATCGTCCGTGATGTGTTTATGAACACCACGCATTGCAGTTGTTCACAGTAGGACTGGTGCAATGGAGGCAAGAAATGACTTTGAACATTGCTATTATGCCTCAGTTCCCTACATTCGAAATCGTTCAATCAAGCTTTCATATTCAGAAATTTATGTAGGTTTGAAGTTTTACAAAGTACTTCCTTCTGAAATTACTTAATTTTATACAAGAAAAATCTAATGTAAATTTGGTCAATTCTTCACTAATGTTCCTTAGAATAGAGACTTCTGTTTTACTAGTTCACTAATGTTAAAGAATCCTTTTAACAACAACGTCATCTTGGTCTTAGAAAATTGGATTATCTGCGGAACATCAGAATGTGAAGAAGCTAGGATTTTGGGAACAAGAATATATTTTCGTATAAGTTTCATTCCCAGATATTTGTTCAAATTACTCCTTGAGTATAAAATTCAGCAAAATCAGTTATTATTTCTTCCTACACAACACAAATTCGGCTTATATGCATACTAAATGTAACACTACTCTTCCCACATGGCGAGAGAGATAATCGTATTGTACATTTTGATGGTCATCAGATGCACAAGAATACATACCTAAGCTATTACAACCTTATAAGAGAACAATCAATTGAACCTCGTATTTTTTACCAAGTCTCATTTTATTCTCCCCTGACTCGATCCACAGAAACAGCATCGATCTCACACAGGTGTGTTTAGGGGCGCTGGCCTAAAAACAAGTAAACACACTGCAATGACCATTAAAAAAGAACGAAAAAGTACCGCAAAAAGCTAACTCGCGAGACCATCTGCTACTACGACCCGTAGTAACTTTTTCTGGTCATGCGTCCAGTGATCCTGCAGACTGACCAGTGTGCGTAGGTTGTGCTGAATGAAGCCCCTATATTTTACTGATCACTTCAGGCAAGAGAAAAGTACAGAGTAATGCAATGAAAGCCAATTCAGGCCCCAAAACTACTTCACATGATATGGTTACTTTCCATTTACTGATAATTCTACTCAATTTCATGCTTGAATTCCTTTCTTTTGAAAAATATTTTTGAATGAGAAGAAATTGCTTGTCCAGGGCAGCCAAATTGAGTGATGGGTTTCACTTCACGTGCAAGAATAAAGCGATCTAACGAGTAATAAAATAAGACTCAACAAATGAGGTTGGTAATGATGAGACAAATAAACATGCTAAGTCAATTTAAGAATCAAAAAAGATCTCGTTTAAGGTATGATCGGAAAACAGCGTCTGTAAATACAGTCGAACCTTGATTTAACGGACATTCTCTCCCCCTATTAGACAGTTAAATCGAGGTACAACTGTACTTGAACCGAGGTTACACGAATTTTGACATAATTTTTCAAATTTGTGAACAAACTCAGGTTGGGTCGTTGCATTGGGGTCTGTTAGATCGAGGTTTAACCGTACGGGCTAACTCTTATTTTCAATACTTAATTCATTAGCCAAATCTGTATAATCTAATCATGATAAATGTATATTTATTAAATTCCCTTGTGAATGAATTCCTTTCAGACTGTCAAAATTAAGAGAACAATAATCTCCCAAGCATTAAGAACATTAATTTATGCTTTAATGAAGAAGAGGGACTTCGAAAAACTTAAACATATTTAAAAAATCAAAAAAATTGTTGATGGTCAACCTGCACTTTTCAAGAAATCTCTTATAACAATGTGTTTCTTCACATCACCAAAGTATTAAGCAAGCAGTTTCGCTCTGTTACTCTGTTTTAATGCCACTAGGGGAGAGAGAGAGAGCGAGAGAGAACTGCAGAATAACTTCATATTAATATTCATTCATCGTCGTAGGTTATACCACAGAAGACGCAAATCAACATCAGTGACTTTATAAGGTTAGGTTGGTATGCAGCTCGGGGTCAGTAAAAGGGCGTAATTTTTTTTGTTAGATCTGCCAGTTGCTAATTGTGAGCAGGAAACTCGTTCACGAAGACTGGCACTGTGTTTGTCACCAAACAATGAATCTTTGACGTGGCTGCGCTCGTGCACGCGATTGATCACGTGCAATACGTGCACGTGTCGCATATTCGCGTGCAATACGTGCACCACGCGCTCTTCCGCTCATGAATGCATCGCTCGTGAGTAGAAACATCGAGATCAGTCGTAACTGAATATTCAACAAGTGACTGTTACTTGGGTACTTGTGTTACTTGTTGCTAAGTTCATGCCTGTGGAAACCATAATGTAAGCTCATGGAAGCTCACATCGAGTGTTTATGAATATCAGCTGCTAAAAGGGAGGAGGCCTTCGTCAAACTGCTTCATTATTTCTTAAACATTATTTACGTTAATTGATTATCAATATGAACATGGTTATAGTCATAATATATCTTATATATTATAGCTATAGCGTAACATAACAATACATAAAATAATGTGTTATATTGTCAAATTGTAAATAAGTTTAAATTCATAGTAAAGTAGTAAAATATAGGACACGTCTCACTTATAATATTTATCTCTAAAATTTCTAGCTCATTTTCTGTCCATATGTGCCCTTTGGTCCTATACATATAGAACTACAGTTTGTTGTAGTTTTTACTCCCATTCCCCTAAATCTACAAGTTAACATCAAATTTCGTTTGGTATTCTCATTCGTCGTGTTAGTAATAATACGTAAATTATTCTCGTTCACTTCTGAAAGAAAAGAATATTCTTAGGTGGTTATTTTCTAAAAATCTTTGTTTCTCAGTTTACAGCAACAGAGCAACAGGGGCAGGAAATTTTCTCTAATTTTGTTTTTGTTCTCAGTAGGAGCTTGATTGTCGACAACTGAGCGTTCATCGTAACTAGAAAATTTCGTAACACCCACGAAGGAAACTAAGATGGGAGGCCGTTAACAATATGAAATACATGCAGAAGCCTTCAAATACTCACGATTCAAGCTGTTCATCAAAACCATCACTGGGCAAAGGCTTGAAAAAACACGTCAAATGAAATAGTTTCGTTGCCTGTAAAAGAAAACGCCTTCATCGAAATGGCTACAGGTCAGTCGTCTGCATTCTTGGCAACTGGGAAGCCTTGTATTCGTGATACACTGGCAAAATTCTTGAATAAAATACACAGAAATATTGTCGATGGAATCCTGGAGATGAGGTAGCTGAGCTCGTAATAGATTACTGCGGCTGAGAGTTTGAGATCAAGAACTCATCTCTAGAAGGAAAGAAGGCACGGTATGAAAACTAACCGATAATAATTTCCTGAACAATATAAAACAGTGTATAAGTTTCATACACGTTATTAGAATGTACTTATTATATCGTGAGCATAGGAATAATTTTTAAATTTGAACGATAATTAAATTAAATGAACTTGAGCATACACAGCTTCTCCGTAATTTTCAATAGGGAACTGCAGAAATTTCTGGAAGATGATTTTAGAAGAGTTACAGCCTAACACTTGTACAGGGTGGCCCATAAGTAAGGTACCTTTTTAAAACTATCATACCTATAAAACAACAAATGTTAAAGAGATTTGGTTAATTCAAAATGAATGAGGAGATTTCAAAGTTTTCTATCAGCGTATCAAGTCTACCGACAACCACAACATTTTGCCCAAAAAATTCATAAAATCCACTCCCCAAAATGAATCGCTACGCAATGGAGCAACGAGGAAAAATAGTGCAACTTTACTTCTGATGTAATAGTTTGGTTACTGCAATTCAAAGGAATTACAGGAATATTGATGGTATTTAAAGAAGTCCTTCGAAGAAATGCACAAAAAACTGGTATTGAAATTTAGAGAAACTGGGACAACAGCAGACATGCAACGTTGTGCCAGGCCACGGACCATACGAACTGGTGCTTCAATTCAGCTTGTTGCAACGAGTGTCGATGATCGGCCCAAAACGTCAACTAGGAGACGTTCAATTCAACTGAGAATGTCACGTACCTCGCTGCAACGTATTTTGGTAAAAGATCTAAAGTATCATCCATATAAAATTCAATGAACTCAAAAACTCCATTCTACGGACTATCAAAAGCGATTAGATTTTGCGAATAGATTTCTGTAGCTTGCAGAAAATGAAAACTTTGTAAAGAATTTAATAATGACTGCTGAGGTACTTTTTCACCTTTTTTATGCAGTTTTTCGAAGGACTTCTTTCAATACCATCAATATTCCTGTAATTCCTCTGAATTGCAGTAACCGAACTATTACATCGGAAGTAAAGTTCCACTATTTTTGCTCGTTGTTTCATTGCGTAATGATTTATTTTGAAGGGTGGATTTTATGAATTTTTGGGGCAATATGTTGTGATTGTCGGTAGACTTGATACGCTAGTAGAAAACTTTGAAATCTCCTCATTCCTTCTCAATTCACCAAATCTCTTTACCATTTGTAGTTTTATAGCTATAATAGTTTTAAAAAGGTACCTTACTTATGGGCCACTCTGTATTAATATTATTTTTTTACTGTATGAGCAGCACTTAGCATACATGCATGTTGGTAGCGACTAGACTCGTACAGGAGCGCACGAGACTCAGCAGCACAAACTCTTTATAAAAAAGCCACTAGAGGCGAGAGAGCTGAGTTACATACCTCGCCTTTTGTAAGTGATATACTCTTCTGACAAAGCAGTCACCTTAACAGTGAGGGGCAAATGAAACAATATGAAATTATAACCCACATAATCAAACTTCGGAAGCAAGAGAACTTAGTAGACTTCCCTTTCGTAGTCAGCGTAAACGTCTCATAAAATAGTTCCTCGCTTGATAACTAGTCGTCATGCTGGGGTGAGGGAACAATCTTAATTTTTTTCTAGCTCATCCGATGTACAGTCAGTGAAAACAGACATTATCATTTGATGGGTATTGATTTCAGAAACCTGTACTTTCATTCATGGTTCATCTCTGGTTTTTGAGGGATCGAGTATCAATTCATATGTGCTATCCTGAACTCAGGATATTTATATGTTTGTAAAATAAACTTCATATATAAGAAGAATACATTTAATAGATTTGAACCAATTTGAAGGAAAATGGGTTTCTTCGTGTTGAGCTATAGTGACCGTAGATTATTTAATAAATCAAATGAACACTGTATATGGAGCATATATTCAAAAAATCTTTAGGTAAACGAGATAGATCAGTACAAAGAAATATTAGAATTAAGAGAGAACAAAACTAATTGCATATATGGATTATTAATACCGTATAAAGAAAACTACAGAACCATACCCCTTTGTAACTCAGTGTCTTATTAAAAGCTAGGGAGAAGCTCTCCAAAATGTTTCAAACAACTACAACAGGGCGTACATAATTCTTAGTACGATAAATAAGGTTAAAGGAATGTTTGCAATATAATTGGTTTTAAATTATCAGAATTTTTAAATAGTTAATGTGTTAGTTATTTGTACACTATATGTTACCACGCATTGTCGTGATCATGTTAAAATATATGATGTATAATATGTCTCAGGCCTAGTACGCTATAATTAGAATCACAACATACTATCAAATCACGTAAAAATGTACGATGTATTTCCTTAGTGCGCTAACCTATCGATTTGGTTTCCCGCATTGTATACTTTATTCCGAACCCAGTAATACAATTGTAAATACTAGGTACCGAAATACAGTATATCAGTGGAAGTAACAATAGTATTGTAAACCCAAAGCAAAACAATTACTCTGTCACAGACATTGGTCCGACCCTCGATGCGATGCAGAAAAGAAATAGAAGAACACACACACCACAGCACGCCGTGTGACGCAAATGATACAAAAAGACGCTTCAGAAAATGAAACAGACTCGGAGACCAGGGAGTTGGCAGAGGCAGCGCCCGGTCTTGTTATTCAAAATGTTAACATGAGGGGAAAATTTCCGCTTTATCTCGTTCCAAGAAAATGAGCAGAGGCGGTGATCGGTGGCCCTATGGGAGAGAGAGAGGCCTATTCTCTCTCTTGGGTAGGAGGGAGTGTCGCAGGTACAACACAACGTATGAAGAAACCGAGAAAACGGGTTAATCACAGAGGGATTTTAACCGACGGAAATTTTAGACGAGTCCAAAAGCGCTCTGTGAGAGAACTTGTTATCATGAGCTGGTATTTCCTGCGTTGTAATTTATTGATCCCAATACATCAAATGGGTTCTTCAAAATATCAATGTTGTAAATTCATTGCCGCCAGCGGTATTCATTTAACGTATTACTCTTTTTTTTAAAGTATGACAATGAGAAACTTTTTCTTATACTTATAGCCACACTCGAATTCAATGCACTATTTACCATCTACACTGGACAAAGTTGAATTTCATGAGCGTTTTTCAGCAATGAAATCTGAATACCAATTCCAACTAATAAACAATTTGTTTGGACAAGAAATATTGTATGATAACCTCATAAGGAACTTTAATCGTATCTAAGACTTTGAATAATTACTGCTCCTTGACAAACTGTTCGTCATGACACAACAACACACGCCTTTCAAAGCTATGAACCCAAAATTCTTCTCAAGAATCGTCAGTACAAGCTGCCGCAACTTCAAATTATGTCAAAACAGTCAAAGCTCCACTTCCCTACCAGCACGTCAAGGAGGGCGTCAAAATGGCATAACTCTACGGAACTTGATATGCAAATTTGCCTCTTTATCCGTGATGAGGTTGTATGGAGAAACTGCAGCGTTGGATAAATTCATCTCATCTCCATTACCGTGCATTCCTTGTAATGGTTGATTTTAACATTATTCAAAACACGTATATTGTTTCAACCACAATGGCTAAAATACTGGAACAACGCTATGTGATGTAAGGGCGCATAAGCTCAAACTAGCGAGTCCGTAAAAACCGATCTTGAAAGAATAAATAAGGAGATTGTGCCATTTCTGCAGCCCATAGTAAAAATTTAAATCTGGAATAAACAAAAAACTTTAAAAGCAGAACCCTTTACTATGAAAATCAGCCCAACACTTGCACGACATCGACGACAAGATAGGATGCATTTTGCGCCGAAAGAAGCGCTATAGCGACATGATGAGGTGCGCTCTCGAAAGCTTCGGCGCATCTCAAAGTTTGACAAAAGGAAGGGTGTCTCGGGCGGGCGTCGTATGAGAGTAATTTAGGGAAGTGAGCAAGAAGGTGTTTATGTGAGGCGATCTCAGCCTTAGGCAAATGCGACAGTGCATTGTGTTCCGCTTTTGTTCTACTCTAGTTGAAACTATGACAAAATATTTTAGCAGGATTCTACACGAGAAAATTCAAATCATCATCACACTTCGGGCATGAAATTGAAGTAAACAAGACATAACTTTTCGAAATTTTCATAAAGGGTACTATATCACTAATGTGATATAGAACTTGAGTAATAATATGAGATGAAAAGTCCGGGTACGAACACACTTAGTGCTAGTAGGAAATGTAGGACGCCATCAATTGTAATCAAGAACATCATGATTGGAAAACTGACGAGTAAGAAGCAAAACAATGGGACAGTTATGTACGTTCATTTACATTAAGCTTCGTAATTTGAATGTGGATGGATTTCCTTCCTTAGATGGTTTGAGATAATTTATTGAGTAAATATCGGTCAATAGAGCATCTATTCTTGTATGATGAAACAAGCCTAATTCTTTTTCTTATCTGTCAGAAATGCGTCAAATACATTAAAATGAAGAGCGTGGTATAGCCCTAGGAAAATTACGATAGATTGGTGGTCATTTAATTTCAATTCGTGTACTGTAACTGCTTTAAGTGGAGGTCTTTTTCCTTTTTTTTTTGATCGATGGAAGTACAGGACAAATATCACCATGATGCTTTTTTAGAAACAATGAAAAATTAAATAAACAATATCAACAAACAAGTCAATTACTATTTTGTTTCAACTCGCAGATCAAAAGTGCATTTTTGTGGTGGTTATATGTGCACAAAAATAATTTTAATTCTATTTTGTATTTGATTATACTGCAAGTGTTTGATCACTAATTGGAATTTATGAATTTGGAAGTAATTTTGGAACGAACTGCTATATACACAATCAATAACGAGAAATTTTAATTATTTTTAACCCTAAGTGATTTATTTCGAAAGTCGAGAATATTTTTGAGACCTACTACAAATCTACATTATTTTTGGGCCTTCAGAACGACCGCTTAGTTCAGTGTTAGAAAGCTTGACGCAAACTGTGTAAATGGAATCATCAAGCATCATGAAGTGGGCACATGTTTATGAATAGTAAATAGTCAGAGCAACATGCATATAAGAAACTGTCAAATATTTTCAAACGAAATAAATGAAGCAAATCATGAATTAGATTTTGTAGATAGGCCGTCTGACGAAAGCAAATATAAGTTTCAAAACGCTGAATGATCGCTACGAAAAATACACAGAGCATCCCAAATTTCCCAGTATGCGTTTTACATTGCCTCGAATATTAAACATGTTTATGGGTATATCAAAAAACATACAAAAACATGAATGAGAACCAAATTCTTGTGTATTAAATTAAGTAATAGAGGGGTAAATTAAAATCTAAGATCTTCTAGAAGGAAGTATATGAACATTGTGTGTGAACAAGAAAATCGTGAACGGACACGGAAATTAATTTATATATACAAATTATGTATATATATATATATATATATAACTATACTATGTATAGTGTACTATGTATATAGTTCTAGCAGCGAAGAGGGAGGGCTCCCAGAGAACGTAATGATCCTGGTAATGATAACTAATGATTGCTAATGATGGAATTATGCCAGTTTAGATGCATGTTTGTCCCCCATTTGCTCTCTTCGGGGTTTTCCAGTTCCTAGATAATTTCATTAACAAAAGTGTGGGAGAGGAAATATTGATCTATTTTAGAATTTGGAATAATTTTAGTGGTATTTTTTAAACCGGTCGTATAGGTTATTGGATAAAAGACATAGGTTTTTTCTTTGAATGCTGACAACAAAACTTGAATAGTTATAAAGTTTCTAAATGACTATGGTTATAGATTCTAAAACAGTGTACACCATCTATAATAAACTGCATTAGCTTAATTCATGAAAAAAGTACTCAATGTTTTGTGTTTTCAAACCAATGAACTTTAGAGTTCCTTAGGCGTAGCGCTTAAATATAAAGAAAAGTCCCAGAAATGCGTTGTAATGAAGATATCCCTACATTGCCGTCAGTAAAAGTATTCTAGTTGCCTTAAAATTTATACCACGATGACGTACTAAACCAGTAATGTAGTAGCATGAAAAGAGAACGTGAAATTGAATAAAAGTCTACGGACATAGAGCGAGAATTTGACTAAGTTCACAGCGTTGTGAACAAGAAATTACAACCCTCTGCTTGTATCACTAAATTTGAATCACAAAAAAATCAGCATCATCACTGGTTATTCCATAAATGTTGCAATTCTTTGAGATCAACTGGAGCTTCTGAATATAAAAAAATGAATCAATGTATCCTGAAAACATTTAATTTCAAAGAATTGATCATTTACCTCATGCGAAAATATATATGCCTCTGAAACGAAACTATTGAGTATCCGTATATTATCACACGACTATATTTTAGAGTCAATTTTGGAAACAGTTTCACCGGATAATCGTAGATAGAATACGATGCTTAGAGAAATTATATTCACTCCAGAGATTTTGGCTAATCTTTTAGGCAAGGAGTTAGTTTCTTAACAAAGCTGTATTTCAGGAAGAATACATACTACACAAAACATAGACATTGAAAGTACTGCCACAATTTTTGAAGAACTCGCCTGACACACAATTTAATAATTAATATTCAGACGAGTGAACATATTTATATCACTGGAACTTGCAGCATAGAATACGTATTTCTTGCGCCTAACAAAATTACTAGCGTTAAATATATTACAGGGTTGAATCAGTGTTAAATCCAACTTGGCAGGAGATGAAACAGGGACTTACCCTTTAATTTCGAACACAATTTTGGACTGTGAGAAATTCCACTAAATCTTTCTACTGCATATGGGGACGTTAGTGACGTCAGTACAAACATGAAAATGAGAAATTAAAATAGCACAGTTCTGATCACAATTCTTTGTGTTCGTCTAAAATTTATATCTCTTGCGTAGCTGCACAAATTTTTACCCATTTTTGGATTCAGAGCACCAGTATTGATAGCATCCAGGTAATTTAGAAAAAAATTGCTTCAAGTTATTTCCACAATCTGCCTACTTGATTTTTATGTACAGGCAACTAAGTTCCTTAGTGGTCTACTTTATGATAAAAATTGTGCACATTGCGTCTAAATCGTGTATGGGGGATTGTCTTCGCATATATTACCAGGACTTTTCGCTGGTGCAGAGGTAATATTGTTCGTAGGAGCTGAACGCTCGTATACATAAACCATAATTAGATTTTAGAATGGAATAGAATACGGCAATAGAAACGGGCCGTTTGGTACATTCTTGGGTTGATATCCAAGTTCCATGCCGTCTGACGCAAGGGCATCAATCATGCACGTACATCATAATCCCGTAAATCAATTCAGTCATGTACACGCACTTCACCCACGCACAGGCATTTCAGTCACGTGCATTTATCTGAGTCATACACTGGCCCTTGGAGTTAGTGACGTAAAATCAGTAAGTTATAATACTGGGGGGTTCGTAATCCAATATTCGTCAAGACGATTTTTGACTAAGTCTCAGAACCAAGAAACTGATAAACTTCTCCGTCGATTGGTAATACATTGTCTGCATCAACTTAATTCCACTTGACATACATAGAGGAAAAAATATCTGGGTTAAAAATTTGAAGTTCAAAAATGGCAAACTTTTGTGTTACGTTAATAATCTACAACTTACTTCCGATCATGTTTGAAATTTTTCTCTGACCGCTTAATGTAATGTTTTGTTTGGATACGAAAATAGGCAAGCCTATTGTTATGCATACTTTACATCAAAAGTAACATTTGCATAAACATTAAAAAATTTCGAGCATTGCATATCTCTTCTATTCGAAGTAAAAAAACTCCATGGGGTGTCAGTGTTTCAGTTCCCATGGAGCGGGGGAAAATCTCAAAATTTCGATTGTAAATAATGCTCTAATAACTTAATGATATTAATATCTATTTTTAAGGCAGGGAATGTTTTAGAATAAGTATTCATGTTCAAAGTAGAACACAGATTGAAACGATTTGTGTTCTACTAATTTCAGTTTTATTTCGTTAGAGTAACATGCCCAAAGTGCCTAAAGTGCCGGATGAAAAGATTGAGAAGCAATAAAAATGAACCAATTGATAAATTACTGTTGTTTGAAGTATCAGTTTCAAAAAGTATAATTTTACTACAAAAAAGACGTCATAGTGTTTTGCATATTACCTATATCTAATGATGAAGGTGCATTTTATTATATTTTCAAATGAAAGAAAATTTATCTGTGAATAAATTAATTTCTAATATTTCGAATAAACTTTTTAGACATCACCCGGTCAAATTCATATACTTGAGCGCAGTTCATGAGAAATATTTTTCTTAACCGTGTTCGAGTGAACGTGAGACGCTATAGCTAAACATACATATGTACACACAGTTGCATACATGTATATTTAGCACTGCATACATTTTAGGTAGCAAAGAAAATATCGAAAATAACATTCGAGTTGCGTATCTTGAACGCAGAGATGTAATGATTCAGAAAGCATTAGTTCGTCGGTGAGGCATTTCTAAGGAAATAATTGGGTTTGCGTCTCCACAAATGAATCCTCGGGTCCTGAAGAGCAAGACAAATGAAGGCCGGAGGACGGGCGACGACGGGCGCGTGTTTGGCTTTTGTCATCATTTTCCGCAATAGGAAAGTTTGCGCACGCACCAATTCTGCGCTTGCATGCCTCTCAAAACTAAGTCTCTCGAAATATTCACTAGCTCAGAAGTTCTTCTGCGATCCGTTACATTTTAGAATTAGAAGACTTATTCGTTGTCTTGCAAGCAGGTATGTTAACTTTCAAGAAAAGGGGTAAAATTTTGTTCGGGGTAGATTCATGGATTTGAAGAATTTCCTGTTGGAGGGAATATGCTATGCTAATTCGAAATGCCTAAAATAAAAACAAATGCAGATTGCCGAAGGAATGGTCATTCAAGCATTCGCAAAAATAATTTAAATCTCTAAAGGGCATCATGACTTAATATCATTTGGATACGAATTAAGGTCTCGTAATGCAACAGAGACAAACTGAAATTCAGGAGTGCACAATTAGGCACAGAAGAGTATCTTCACAGCTTGGTAGGATTTGTTCATGCACCAGCGTAGGTTTTACAGACAATGCAAAATTTTACTACGTACAAACACATATTGCCCTGTAATATTTTGTATGAACTAGAACTTTGATTAAAAGAGATATGTGTGACAGAAAATGTTTTAGAGAGGTTTCACTGAAAACTTTAAAAATAACCGATAAAATCGGTCGTGCAGAAAATATTCTAAGTCACATGGTAAGTCAAAACATTAATTTTCGCTCAGCTGTAATGTGTTTAGGGAATATGGTGGTAGATTCATACATGTTAGGGATTATGATGTTTTGGCGTAAATGCTCTGTACATGAATACAATAAGCAGTTTGTATCGTGAAAATTATGCGCAGCCCAATTTTTCGTTATCAAATTCAAACTCAATGTTATTCAAAAATTGTCAAATGCAACGCAATGTACGAATTGTCATGAATGCTGACTAAATTAATAAAATTACATTTTGAGAAAAAATATCGGCCAATGATGCAACTCAACCGACAAACATCTGGAAAGTAACCTCTGCAACATCTTTATCAATCAGTGTTATGATTCAATAATTCAAATGAAATGTTTATGATTCAAATGATCAATGTTATGCACAACACAACATACGCAAATTATTATCATAAAATTCAAAGAAAAAGATAGTGCTATTACGGAACATGATGTCAAGATTCAAAATGGAAACATCTCCTGCAGTCCAACACCTCCGACACAAAAAATCCAACATTCACAAGCATTTCCAAAACAAGCACCGCTCTAAAAAGATTAAAAAGACCTTCTCACCGTTTTAAAGAATTTTTTTGCACTCGTGATGTAACACTTGGTATTGTTAATCAAAATTCCAAGCCTTTTAAATGAGTGAGGCAGAGCTATTTAAATGAGGTTTGTTGACCCACATGTATGCCACCAGGCCTCACTACAATGGCTGGATACGCAACATGTGCGCAGCTCTCACGGTCTGTTCTGCTTTCTTTCTGGTGATATCAACAGGACTTTAATATGCGTGGGACACGACGACAAATAAAAAACAAGTTGACCTGAGGACAATTGCTCAAAGAAGACTTCATGTTCGTTAGCATTAGAAATTTGATTACGCGTTGAAGACTCTGTACGTCAAAAATGCCCTTCACTTGAATCTTGGATAAATTTCCGGCCGTTTTTGCAAAGAACTTAATTCATTTTAGCGTCTAACCCCTTTCTCATCATATTTTTCTTTATTTCTAATACATTAGATGATCTGATGTAGACTCACCGACATAGCTTGAATTCCTTGTACAAATATTGATAGTGGATGCACACCCCCGTTTTTTGTTGGATATTTCGACAGGTCTTCATAATACGAGTGTGATACAAGCTACAAGTGTCTCCAGGTCAGCTTTGTGCTCTCTTTAAATAGTTTCTTTGGAGCTACCTCCTTCGAGGACACTTGGCTGTACTTACGACATCTCTCCCTACGAGCCCACAATGCCGTCTTACAATACAGATATAATAGAGTTACAATCCTCTAACAGAATACAACAATAGACCTGAACAAATAAACACATTATTATTCAAATATAAAAATATAAATGAAAAATAAATGTTGTGTGAACTGGAAATTGGCATGTACGCCGACCCCTTTAAATTTTAGAGTGTAAAATTTTCGTTCGCATCAGTTCATCATATTCTAATGCTCTAAAATTTAGAGCATTAGAATATGATGAATTGTGGCATAATATATAACGTAGGCGTTACCATAACTATATAACTTATAGGTTGGGTTGTATCAAATACACACATCACTAAAATCAACGACCAATTCTAAAACACACATGTTATTTAGGGGACTTTGATGGTTATAAATAAACTACGAGAATAAACTAAGATAACTCTGAAAGATTGGAACATGATGCTTCGTTGTGGGCTAGTGGTGCTCCAATTGTGATGACATTTATGTTACTGTTAAGTTGCTGCAAGTTTGCATCTCCTGCCTGCTTCATCCTAATAAACTAGACGCAAAAGCTCTTTTCACTTGAAGCCCACAACCAAATACAATCACTCACAGTCACCACTCAAGGGAATTCTGAGCCTCTCTGTCAAATGTAGCTTTTGTATCGCCTTTATTCAGCGGTGCTGTGGTGAACAGCTCTGAGTTATCATTTCTTCACTTGACCTAAAAACTTTCTGCACACGTACTCCTGTATTATGAACATAGACGTAATTATGTATAGCTGATAATTTGAGCTGTGTATTTAAATGGATACGTGTAGCTATCCATATTCCTAAGATATTGTGCTGATTTTAGCATTTAATAATAATTATAATGAATAATCGTTATGTATCTAAATGTACGCTTCAACTGACGAACACGTACATGTTTGACTGCACATGTTGCTTTTGGAAGGATAATTGAGCAAGGAATGAAAGTGTGACTTTTCCCACCGTTATATTGCAATTACGAAATCAAATTGAGATATTGTTAATTGAACCTCACCTTTGCTTGGATTGAAGGGGTGTGATAGATTTTATCTTCAAAATGAGTAGTGCATGAAAATGTACAGTCTAAAAAGGTGCCCAAGTTTATGTAAACAGATTCACTTGACGAAATCGTTTCATGCGCTTGCCGTTCAAAATTGAACGGTGAGGCAGAGACATTTCCTGTCAAGAAATTGCTTGTCATAGAGAATGACGTTTCAAATTTGCACGATCATGTGTTCTAATGTGCTGATTCTGCTGACACGTATAAATCAAAACGCAAAACAAGATCAGAAGTTTTGGAAGGCCTGCTGTTACTCCTTGATACTAAGTTTTAATGATTCTTTCATCAATGAAACATCATCCTGGTGATTACCCTTAGCTTTGAAATTCCATGGTTAAAACAGGTAGCTTTATGGTAAAATAACAACGTCTTCAGTTTGAGTCCATTCAATGACACATGAACTAAGAATATGAAAATCAACTCATTCAATTGTTAGGTTTGCCACCAATCAGCTCCAAGTTTGATCTGAGAAACTTCTTATGAGAAAGACCTCATTACGGCGGCATTAGAACTGATGAATAGATAATGAGTGGTCGACAGCCAGCTAAAATTTTAACACTCACCGTGCAAAAAAAATTGAACCTCAATGTTACTTGTGTCTCGAGGTTCAGTTTCTTAGACGCAGGATTAAAAGTACTAAACACGATTTCTGTCCCCCATTAGTGGTAAAAAGGATGCAATGGCTTCATTATACCATGCGTACGGTAGGAAAAATGAATGTGATTTTGAGACTCGTGAAACTTGATTTATTAGGGAATTTAACGTGCACAACACGCAAACTGTGGAAGGAGTCATACTTATGCATAAAAATTGAGCACACAACAGACCACAAACAACTGGGAGTAACTTTGTAGTAAGCAATTTCAGGTAAAACGCTACTAATTAGAGAACTCGGTTGAATAATCTAACTAAATGGGTGGCTCTCTTTCATGGATTTAATGAAGATTAACCGTTTGATTCAGCAGTACTTATTTCTTTGTTGATTTTTTAAACGATGCATTTCAGCGAACGTTCAACCAAAACTGCTAATATTCAATCTGTTAAATCGTTAAGGACAGTTGCGAGTACGCAAACTAACTTCGACTCGTGTAAATAAATTAATTTTAACACACTATGGGAGGCTTTCTGTTTCTCTTGACTCTTCCGTATTACTTAGAGTGCGTGCCAGAATTATAGGCAACTCTATTTTTTGATTCTCACTCCCATAGTTGTTGATAAAAATTAGCAACACTTGATACATTATATGGCAACACTAACACATGCTCAGATCTAAAATTGTAAGATGATCTGCGCAATAGTAAACAAACTATTGATCTAACAAACGGCAGATCTGAGCATGTGTTAGTATTGCTATATAATGTATCAAGTGTCGCTAATTTGTATTAACAACTATGGGAGTGAGAATAAAAAAATAGTTGCATATAATTCTGGCACGCACTTTTGTACGAAAACAACTGCCTCAGCATTACTAGATGTAAAATTAATTTCATGAAAACACTGAAAAAAGACTAAAACATTGCTCCCAGGGTAGAGGACAGCTGCTAGTGTGGATAACTGCTGTTAGTGCAAATGATAAATGCTCGAATACCACTTCATAAAAACATCTTTAGTGTCAAATCATCAATACAGATGCTGAGGCATCAAACTCTTGTCACATTACTCCTCGGAAAAGTACTTGTGACGTAAGATGGTGGATGCAAAAATGAATTGCAGTCACTGATTGTCAAGATAGATCATATGGAAGTGTGTGTTACATGGACTACTGAGTCACTACGCTTTAGGTATTACACAAGGACTACTATACTATAGTAGTCCTATAGTAGTCCTTGGTATTACAGTAATTGTGGCTATAAGCAGTACCAGGCTGCAACGGAAATTCTGTCGATTCTACTTATTAAAATACAAATGAAAATTTAACCAAAAACTGAATCATTCAATTACAACAATAGTCACCATGTTACTTACCTGGCATCTTTTAATTATCTTAAAGTATGATATTTTGCAACCATTTTCACAAAATTTGTTCGGCTTTGACTTTAGTGAATGAAATTAGCTTCATTTCAACCCTTTCTCTCGAAGTTGTGCATAAATCTTGCAAAATGATTCAGTAAGCGTATAAAAAGGATCGTAACATTTTGCACGAGACCAAAACAATAAAACATGACTTTCTTCTCAAATTCTCCAATGAGATTCTTAGCCACTCATGCAGTGTGGTCGTCTGATATTGTCATGTTGCTGGATGACTTCTTTTCGTTTACCAACCAAGTCCGTTTATTCCTAGTGTCATGTTGCTGGATGACTTCTTTTCGTTTACCAACCAAGTCCGTTTATTCCTATTGTCATGTTGCTGGATGACTTCTTTTCGTTTACCAACCAAGTCCGTTTATTCCTATTGTCATGTTGCTGGATGACTTCTTTTCGTTTACCAACCAAGTATGTTTATTCCTAGTGTCGTGTTGCTGGATGACTTTTATCTGTTTACTAACCACGCCTGTTATTCCTATCAAACTATTTTCACGTGTTTTAGCTACTGCCAGCAAGCTTCTTTGATTATTCTTAAGTGTTACTTTACAGCTGATAATGAATAATTCCAGCGTGCACTCAAAAGAATCTTCTTTGGATGCAGACCATTTCGGAAGTTGGTGGATAGGCCTTCACTTGCAACTGAGCTAATGTCTTCAAAGCTTGAGATTATTTTAGAGGATCCATTTCTCATCCCCAGTAGTGTTTCTGTCTTAAGAGGAGTTTGGAGTTCACAATAATGCATTGGGACACAACAGTCTATAATGCATGTTCAGACGCACGTTACCAGCGACCGTCCACTAACAGATCCCATGAAGTTCATCTTGTAGCCTAGGAAACTTCACCAAGCTTTATTTCATGATAGTTAGTCATATGACTCTTATTAATTTCCTTGCTCAGTTTTCTAATTCCAATGATTGAATTTTTATAAGCATCAGCTTTCAATTCTTCAGAATAGAGTCTTATGAGGACTCCTCTTGGTTCATGATATAGACTACCGTTATTCTTTTTGGAACGTGAAACTTATCATTTACACGTCCTTTCAATCAATCCATTGATTTTATAAGGTGATCATGAAAAAAAGGTGAATCATTCACCTTTCATAAGGTGAATCAATCCATTGATTTCATAAGGTGTTTCTCAGTGATCATGTTGCTGATCTTTCAGTACGATCCTTCTGAAACTCAGTAAAACTGGCAGTATGTGTTTTTCCTTTGAGGTGTACTTTTAGTTTCATAATAACTATTCACTATAATTACCATTAAATCTTGGAAACAAAATAAAACCACTGTGATTTAGATAGTTATGCATATCAATTACAAACTAGATCGACGTAACCATGTCTCATAATTGTTATTCTTCAAGAAAACGTGCACTGTTTAAGTTAGAACACGGGAGAAACAGCCAGGTGGTTGAGCAGGATAACTTTTTATGTAGTGTTCAATGTGATCCGTGAATGAGGAAATTACGCCCGCAAGAATAGCTCTCATCAGCTTTTATCTACTGCTTCCATAAAATAAAACTGGAAGATCTGGTGAAATATAAATGTCTCATTGAACTATCTGCGATCATTTTTTTATGACAGGAAAGAGGAAGTCTCTGAGCTTAGATAAACATCCTCAGGATAAATGCATTTTTTTCGTTAACATATTCGTGTAGTGACAATGCCAGAAAATGAGAAAACAACTTCAAAGTAATACGTACAATGATAACTTATAACCATAAAAGTACAATTAGTTCCTACTTTATATCCCTGAAGTGAATTATTTATATATATTCTTCAATAATATGTATTGGTATTCATATGTAAGTGTAGAGACCTATAGGTCTAAAGCAGGGTTTTCCAACTTGGGGTACATGTACCCCCAGGGGTACATTTGTTTATCGAAAGGGATACATTTAATGTTAGTTTATAGTTCCTAAAACCTAAAAGTTCTATTAAAAATTCACAGAAATTTTATTTTTCTACTCACCTTTCAGTCATGGAAATTCAGAGATATACGCTCATCTGTCAAAATACTGAAGAGGTACAAGGTCAGGGAAAGGTTGGGAACCTCTGGTCTAAACGAAGACACGTCATGTAATAAGTTTCTAAATCTGTCTTTAAGTTCGAGTTACCGGATGTGCAGTCCAGTAAAGTATGAAAATTGTTTTACGTAATGTATGATATGTAACACATGCCTTCAACACCTCAGTAAGATATTTTAAGTAAAAATGTTAAAGTCAACGCTAGATTAAAATTGTAAAGTTATTTGCACAAAGTAATACAAAGAAAAAGAACGTTCATCTGCTCAATATGATCTGAGCATTCACATTTCAAACAAGATTAGTGTAAGATTTCTTTTTAAACTTCCACCATTGCGTTGAAGTGCTCAATACTTCAGAACCAAAAACACGAACAATAAAATAGCGTTCCAGGAGCCTTCTGAGCCTCGTGCACTTCGCTACCGAGGGAAAAAATTAGCGATCTCGGCCCTGCACCGTGATGATAGAGGTACCCAGCGCGACACCTTGAGCTAAAATACAGACGACGCTGGACTTCGTCCTCTAAATTGAGGACTAAGGGCCAAATAACATACTTCACGTAAGGGCTGTAGATCGTCCTGATAAATGGGTGAAAACAGGGATACAAGCAGCTCGCATGTTAGAATATTTTTGGAAAATAAAATAGTGAGTCGTCAAGCTGAAGATACAAGTAAATTTTCAAATACACGGTAGCCAATTTTCAAGGTTTTATTTAGTATCGTAGACATTGTACTCCTATGATACACCTGTAGCTTTAAATTACGTATAAACTTATACTGATTATTAGCTCTTACAATGAGAAATTGAAAGTGGACGTAGGGTGCTCACGATGCACAACAAAACTCGTCCAAAAACTCAAGGTTTGTTTCAGAGTTTGGGCCTGCAGCAAACCAGTCTACCACACGGCTATGCCCTAAGGTTGAGGATGTGAAGGGTACCATTCGCTAGCAAGAAAAGTCCTCTCAGTAGCATGAACAGGTTTCACAAAAAACCTACAATTACGTTTTCTCATACAACACGGGCCAGATGCTAAATTGCAACCCTCCTCACTTAGGCCGTAGGGGTTCTAGCTAGCAGCTAAACTGCACAATTCCTATTGCGCAAATACTAACGCTGATGAACTTCCCAAGCTTAACCCTAGAACCCCATCGCTGTTTTTGAGGAACATGAACCACATCGCCGGGAGAATTTTACCCGGTTTTGAAAATAAGCAGTCATCCCCGATGGGGTACAGGTCGCCTAAGCCCACTACTACCACCGGAAACTGTATGGAAGACAGGCGAAAAATCACTATACA
>VCRD01000135.1:443151-477068 GCA_006783055.1 Trinorchestia longiramus | reverse complement strand
TTGAGTATTTCTTTAATGACAACATTCCTAGAATATATTGTAATATGTAATGCCCAACCGAACTCGGTATCCACGATACGGACTCCAGTATATAAGGCTCTGGATCTCTCTAATTTTTTTTAAAGTGACTTATTATAGTGCACTTGTACAGCGAAAATGAGTGTATTAATTTACCAGTGAACTGAAACCAAGACCGCCAGTGCTAATTTCTTCCTATCTATTCTTAAGAGCGTGACACGAAACATAAATAAATAAATAAATGTACAAACACACAACGGTCATTCATAGTATTAGATTATTTGTACCTATTCTTTTAGAGTAGGACAGAAAATAATTGCAAACAGCAATTAAATAGTACTTCTGCACTACAAAAACGTGAAGAATAAAAAATCTTCGATGTTCAACAAATTCTGGTTCAGTTGTTAGCAATTCGTGAGTTGATTGCAATTCAACATATCTCAAGACAGCAGCATTGATCATCAGTTTATGCCTCTGTACTGCTCGCTTCAGTATACTGATATACAAAATAAAGCTCTGCTTTCTACCTACGAGAGCTCCCTCATAAATGATAGCACAAGCTTTGATTATATATATATATATATATATATATATATATATATATATATGTTATCCAATGAGAGTTACTGTAATACAGGTATCACCCAATGAGTTTGAAAGTAGTTGGTGTTTTATGATTATTGTTAATGTTATCGATATCAATGATGCTATTTTCGATATCATTTGAATGGATCATTCTTCTCATAGCAGATATAATGAGTATTATCTCTGTTATACCCACATGTTGCAGAACACATGTTGCACAACACATATTGCAGAACACATGTTGCAGAATACGTGTTGCAGAACACATGTTTCACAATACATGCTGCAGAACACATGTTGCAGAATACGTGTTGCAGAACACATGTTACACAATAAACATTGCAGAACATATGTTACACAATAAACATTGCAGAACATATGTTGCACAACACATGTTGCATCCCGGAGTGTAATCTTTAAGCTGAAAGTCAGATCATTGTCTCAGAGAAGCAAAGTTTATTTCTATTCAGTGCCTTGCAATATTTCCATTATTGCACAGGGTGCCAGCATCCAATATTGCGTCGTCTGGACACAAATCACACAATCAGATTTCCCCTTGTTTTCGGGTGCTAAAAAATGCGTGAAAAAATTGAAAACATTGATTGATCTTTCAATGATGTACAGAGAAAAACAAAGGGGATTCTAGGAATGAAGGTTTCAATGAAGTATAGCGGAATAAATCGTGTGTTCGTGTAGGAAAGGGTGTTTGAAGAAATTCAGCATAAATTGTAGGTCGGAGAATTTAGGTCATAACAAATAGTGTAGATCATGAAAATATAGAGAAGCGCATCTTGTTATGCACGTTAAATTAACTGAACTGAGAGGCCAAGTCTTGTACGTATCCTAAGTGTGTTGTGTGCGTATCCTAAGGGTGTTGTGTGCGTATCCTAAGTGTGTTGTGTACGTATCCTAAGGGTGTTGTGTGCGTATCCTAAATGTGTTGTGTACGTATCCTAAGTGTGTTGTGTACGTATCCTAAGTGTCTTATGTAAGTATCCTAAGTGTGTTGTGTACGTATCCTAAGTGTGTTGTGTACGTATCCTAAGTGTGTTATGTTCGTATCCTAAGTGTGTTGTGTACGTATCCTAAGTGTGTTGTGTACGTATCCTAAGTGTGTTGTGTACGTATCCTAAGTGTGTTGTGTACGTATCCTAAGTGTGTTGTGTNACCACGCACCACCACGCACCACCACGCACCACAATGCAGGACACCGGCTAGGTAAAAATAAAGCAGTGCACGGCAGGGTGTCCCTCATCGATTGTGCCTCCATTAGAGGCCCGGCCAGTGACCTAAGGCCTAGGCCCAGGTCACTACACTGGGTCTAGGCCCAGCAATTGACCTGAGACCTGGGTCCAGGTCACTACACTGGGCCCGGGCCTACGTCAGTACAAGGGGCCTGGGCCCAGGTCAACAGACGGGGCCTGGTCCCATTACAGCTAACCATGTACACATGATCAACATACGCACTTTATTTGGCAGGATATTTGTTACGAGTTGTTCAGCGGAGTAAAAACAAACCAAACTCTGCCCAAAAAATTGTGGAATCAAGATATCATTCATTTATTTATTTTTATCACGTTTATTTGATGAAGGTGTTAAAATTATTGCAAAACAGACGAGATTGCGATCTTCATATGTAAATATTTAGCCATTACAATAAATATTACATCTTTAAAACATCTGATATTGTGATAAAATAAAGCGTCAGCTTAAATAATTCATTTTATATATGACAACCGATACTTATCGAACACCCTGCACAGGTGATCGATGCTGTGTGACGCGTTCGATCCTGTGGGTCGCACTCGATCCTGTGTGACGCACTCGATCCTGTGTAACGCGTTCGATCCTGTGTAATTCTTATCTCTGATATCCAATCAAGCGCAAGTTCATAAGCACGTTGGCCTTCAGTTTGCTAGGTGTATTTCTAGGAAATATTAAGTTCATGCAGATTCAAGTGTCTCAGAATTCATTCATGCATATGGACGATTCCGATGCTCTCCATATGTATTGCTCGAATTTCATAACTCAATCTGAGTTGGGTCCCAGAACCGGAATTGGTTTTCAAATAGATTTCTGCTCCCCACAATTGGCTCATTAAATTGCCTATTTGAAAACTTATTGTTAAATATCCATTGATAAAAACTTCAAGGACTTGCAGTTGCTGTTTTGCTGAAGTCATGTTAAACCAATCAGAGAGGACGACGATAAAGTGGCGAGCCAATAGCATTCGATGATTTTCTTTTCAATTGAACGCGATTGCCTGAATGCGCACCTTTGATGCCATTCCAATCGTACACAAAATTCTGGGATTTAGCCTTGAATTGCTCTATGGACAGCCAATTTTATTTGATAACGAAAAAAAAGATAAAAAGCATCTTATTCTGTAAAAAATTTGCATAGCATGGGTGAATTTTTTTGTATAAGAACTTTGAATAAAAGTACAATAATTCGAAAAGAGAATTATGCGTGATAGGATTTCTGTACGCTGCTCAGAAAACAAAACATGAACGGAAACTGAAAGTGAATCCAGCCACGATGGTTCCCAAGAATAAGCTCATACTTTATTCATTGGCTCCAAAGACTTAGAAAAGTCCTCTGGGATTGGTGCATTTTGATGCTTCGCTTCTCATTGAATGCTGCAGGATTACCGGTGGCTTCCATGAAAGGCGGGCGGCACTTGTGAAGAAGGTAGACGACTTAAAGCAGTGGTTCCTAATCTGTGGTACGCGTACCACTAGTGGTACGCGAGGGCCTTCCAGGTGATACGCGAACACGTTCGGGGTCATGAACAATTTTTATTTTGTTATATTTTACTTCACAAAATGTTTACTGCCTAACATAGGGTAATCTGGCAACGGTTTGTAGTTAGCAAATCTTAGTTGATTTGCGTGTTCTACTTGTACAATTATGGAAATAAAGTGATATCTGATCGAATTTAGTTTCTCTAGAACCAGGTGGTACGCAGCGACTGTACGGGACCTCCAAGTGGTACTTGATCACATAAAGTTTGGGAACCACTGACTTAAAGCGATATTTTGGTTCTGGTCTATCCTGCATGCCCGTGTGTTCTTGTCAGATGCGTCGTCCTTATCTCTGTGTCTTGATTGGATGCGTCGTCCTTATCTCTGTGTCTTGATTGGATGCGTCGTCCTTATCTCTGTGTCTTGATTGGATGCGTCGTCCTTATCTCTGTGTCTTGATTGGATGCATCGGCCTTACGTATGTGTACTGATTTAAGTCTTTGTCCTCACCTCTGCATTTTGATTCAATTTTTTGTCCTCACTATTGTGCCCTGATCCAATTTTTTGTCCTTATCTTTGTGCCCCGATTCAATTCTTCATCCTTACCTTTTTGTCCTAATCCATTTCTTTGTCATTACTTTTGTATCCTGATCCAATTCTTTGTCCTTATCTTTGTGCTCTGATTCAATTCTTTGTCCTTACCTTTGTACCTTTGTGCCCTGATCCACACTGTGTCCTTACCTTTGTTTGATAATCCAATTCTTTGCCTTTACTTTTATGTCCTGATCCAATTCTTTTCTTTAACTCTGTGGGCGAATTCAATTTTTTGTCCTTACTTCTGTATTCTTATTGAATCCGTCATCCTTACACATGTTTTCCTATCAAACTCATTGTCCTATCTTTTATTTTTGTCGAACTCTCCATCCTTAACTTTGTATTCTTATTGAACTATTCTTCTTTACTTTTATGTCCTCATCTAAAACGTCGTCTATAGCTTCATCTTCTGATCGAATTCCTCTTTATCTTAACGGCTTGACAAATACCTTGTTCTTGTCTTTAAGTCTTCATCCCTTCTATCTTCCCGTTATCGAATTTTTAATCGCAATTATCTCTGGGTCCTGGTCGATTTTTTCACATTTCTAATCTTTATGCTCCATAGATTTCCTCGTTCACATTTAGGTCTTCATCGCAGTTCTCATATTCTTTTATTTTTTCATACCCTAAATGTTTCACTCGTCCTCTTCGTGATGCAAGGAAAGTTACTCGATTACTCTCATCCAAGTTCTTCAACAGAAACATTTGCAGTGCTGAGTTTCCTAACGAAACATCTTTTTTCATGCCACCATAGTAACCGTGCTGTAGGTTTCGTATTGGGAGTAAATGTAGTTGTAATTAGGAGCATGTAGGACTTATTTCATTCATGATTTACATAAAATAACGCAAGTCTATTGAATTTACGTACACATTTCTAAACTTAAATGAATTTAATTAGTATCTGCCAGTGAATTCAGGTCTCCGATATACGTACTCCATGACTGCTAAATTCACAGGAAGAAAACGTGTCCGAAATATTTTGGCTCTCCTATACGTGACGTATGGGAGAGCAGGAATATTTTCAAAGGACCCTAAACTGCCTGCCAAAGGAAGGCAAAAGAGTCTTCCTGCCTTGAATCCTGCCTGAGTTGTTGTATAAAAGCTCCAGTAAATCTGGTGCAGTACAAAGAAGAGATGTTTTCAAAGCCCTGAGCTCAGTGGCGAAAGCAAGCAAGTTTGTGTGCTGTGTATCAAGACAAACGCGATGTCTTTAGCGGCAGTTTGAGGTGCGATTAACTTTGTTTGCACGGCCTGGAAAAGCAGTCCGGTCTTGTAATGGACACCGAAGACAATTTTAAGGCCTCGTCAGTCTCAGGACGCTGAATCTCTGAAAGTTACGGCTCTGAGTTACTGATTTCGCGACTACTACAGAGTGTTAGTTTTCGAATTTACTACTTTACAATTGTAAATTATTTACAATTGTAAAGTAGTAAATAAAGAAAAATGAAAAAAAAGAAAAATACTGTAAAGTAGGATTTACTTTGTATATCCCTTGTTTTTGTGGTCATACGTTAAGTATGTACTTTAAAATACGGCATTTAATGTTTTTCATGTGTTTGAGGAAAGTCGCAGAACCTCAGGTTCCTGCAGAATCAGTTTTCATTCATTGCTTGAAGGATAGAGCAGTGAATCAAGTGCAACCTCAAGCAATTTTACTGAACTGGAAAATATGTTTTTAAAGAAACTGGAAAATATGTTTAAAAGAAAGTTTTCGTTTTGTGATGTAACTTTTCATCTTTTTCGTATCAAATTGTAGTGTATTAAAAGTAAATTTAAATTAGACTTTAGAAATTTTAGGAGAGGGTACAGATTTCACTATAAAACAGATTACCGGGCAAATTAAAGTTAGAATTTAATAGACTTGCGTAAGTATGCACAGATCTACGTTTTCTAAAGCTAAATTCCAAACTCGTTATCTAGAAAATATGTTGCTTTAAAGACAAATTAATACTACATACTCTGCGGACATACTCTGTATACTCTGCAGACAACGAAGCAATCTATTTTCACGCCTAAAGTAGACGTTCTGTGATTAAATAATGCAACGGACATAGAAGGAAAGACGCTCTGGAGAATAAAACAATGCAAGTTATACGTTGAAAGTTTAGTACACTTCCTTCGTACTCTGGTTTACTCCTGCAGGTATGAAACGTGTCTTCTTTTAAGTGGGACGATATGTACGTACGGGATGAATGGGCTATTAATTATGTATTATTATATTTCATATACATTAGTATCTACAATTATAAATCATCCAGCATAACGATCACCTCGCACATTTTGCCAATAACCAGAGTTTCTGGAAATGCAACCTGCAATACAAGTATATTTTCAGTGCAAAAACCATTTAACTTCGACTAATCAATGAGAGATCTCTATACATATATATATATATATATATATATATATATATATATATATATATATATGTTTAGTATATATTCAGGCAAACAAATTTACGTATCCATCGCTCATGGTTCGATTCAATACCCTAATGTGTGGCTTACAAACTTCTTGTCACTGGATGAACTAGTGTATTTTCTTTAATATATACATTATTTTCATGAAAAATTATCATAATTTCTACAGCCCTTCGACTTTGCAGAGTATTCTCTAATTAAATTTTCTTTATTTTTGTACACAAGTCTAAGAAAAAATAAATTTATTTCAAAATTGCATTATCCTACATCTACAAAAGCTCCTAGATTGGATTTGTTCTCTTCCCCTATCGTGTTCAATTTAGAAGCATGACTTGCCTTACATGTATGCTAAACTCAGATACACATCATACAGTATGTAGTTACTATATGTTCACTCTTTTCGAGATGCTTTAGAATCTCGTCTATATTAGTATAGATTTCAGTCAAGTTTAGATCATTGAGGCACGCTTTTGAAAATTTCGCTCTTTCAGTTAACACAGTGACCTAATAAGGCCGTTTATAAAAGCTTTTAAACTGTTTTTAAACAAACGGTCAATGTTACTAATACAAGAGTTTCATACTTAGAGTGCTTCTCATGCAACTAAATCCAGATTTTTTGAGAGAGAAACTCATGGAAGAATCATGGAAGGACAACAACACCGTACAATACATTATGATCAGCAGTCAGAAGACATTGACAATTTCCTGTGGGAATTCTTCTGGGCTTCAATTTCAGGAACTTCAACAGAGACAAATAGATGTGCCTCATGCTTTGGGTGCACAACATTCAGTAACGGTTTTCTTCTTTATAAACATTGCAAGAATTACTGCATAAGTTAGACTAAAGTTTCGGTGGCCGATAAGTACTTTAGAGTTACTATGCACAGTTCTCAACTCCTTTTTACGGCCTTGGTTTTCGATAAGAAAAATATGCAAGATCTGTTTTATCATGTTCTCAGATCATTTCCAGATTTATGCATCGTTGAATAGCAACAGAAGGGCCAGAAAGCGAGCTTCTGCTTCCACCAAATCCCTGTGATTCGGTTGGATAACTCAAAAAACGTCTCAGTTGGTAAAAAAATATTCCCCCCTCGCTACTCCTCAACTGGGGCGATACAAAGATGAGCGTGAAAATGATTCTCATCTTCTAGATTCCAAGCGATTGTTTATTTTAGTGTCATGCGAATAAAAAGCCCAATTTTAATCCGATAACTGAAGTGCAGCGCATATCGTAATTTTATTATGCTCGTCTACTGATGCAGTCGATGTGCTCTCATTTAACCAAACATTTATGCATTTTCTCTCGTGGTTTCCTCGAAGTGCCTGAAGATACGACTTAAACACGCCCCTATCTTAGACGGGTGAGAGAAGTGTGCCCGGCGTTTAATGAAGCTGAGCTCCTAAAGCTACTCAAATTATTGCTGTCTCTTCCGCGGAGTTTTGAGATATTCTTTTAATTTCCAACCTGAAGCCTCTTAAGAGCTAGAAGAATAATTTAACTGCTACTCAGGAGGTAATAACAGCCAACGTATCCTCTGAAGGCTCTCACTAACGCCCGTTTTATGAGCTTAATAATAACGGGCTCCCTGCAAGAGGCCGTTGCTCGTTTGTTGAATTTTCATTACTTAGCGAAGCTCAGGGCGATTAGGTACCGAGTAATAACTATTAAGTAAGAACAAATAAATACTAACTGATGAGTAATGAGCAATGAGTGATAACAGATAATAAAGCGAAGCCATTTGTCTTCTTTAGAAAAGTGCAGTGCTATGTGAAAATTTCTCCCTTTGAAGTGCATAAAATTAGGTCTTGTAGATGGCCATTTCACAAAATTCACTTTATTGATCAGAATTGAACACATAGTCGAAATCATTATTTTAAGGTCTTTGTTTGAATTCGCTCATGCTGCTACATTTCTGACAGTTCTGTCATCTATCTCAACAGAAACAGGAGGCTGTCTTCGTCTCTTGCAGAAATAGCCATAGTTGGCAAGTTTTGATCCTGGTGCATGCACTTCATCCCAAATTACTTCTATGTTGGTGCACAAACTAAGCCTAAACTCTCACTTCTTGCAACATTTCATATTTTATGATTTTTGGATCCAAAACATTTTTACGTTAGCGGAGCTAGCACTAAAAATCGTGGCAAAAATAAGATCAATAACTGATACTATGTCTGGAGGCAATGTTGAGATATGGAACTCGCAAGTACTACTTCCTTCTTGCGTGTGTAGTTGAGAGGTGGAACAATATATGTGTCAACAACTCTTCATTCATTATTTCTGACGTAAATAAATCTGATATGAAATAATGACGATAGCTTTTTTGTTTTTTGTAAAGGCTTGCAGGGAAGCAAGACCATAGCTAATTCGTAACTAAGTTCAGGAGGTCAGGATCTCAATTGGGAGGCTTTGGTTTCCATGCCATTTGTACCAGAGTACCCAAAATCCAGTCAAACTGACCATCTAACGGTTACATGCGAAATCTACTAATGGGTTACATTGTTACATCGTAACCCATTACCAGATCTTGAATTATGGTTGTGGTTGACAAACGTTAGGACTAAAGTTTGGGCAGAAGTTAGAGTACTAGAGATGAGGCAAGGACTACTGTCATTGCTACTGTTACAGTAGTCCTTGAGATGAGGTTAGGGACAGAGTTTGCTTCGAGGCTAGTGTACTAGATATGAGATTATAGACAAAGTTTGATTCGAAGCTAGTGTCCTAGAGATGAGGTTAGGGAGAAAGTTTGCTTCGAAACTAGTGTACTAGAGGTGGGGTTAGGACAAAGTTTGGTTCGAAGCTAGTGTCCTAGAGATGAGGTTACGGGACAAAGCTTGCTTCGAGGCTAGTGTACTAAAGATGAGGTTAGGGACAAAGTTTGGTTTGAGTTTAGTATTATTGATATGGAGTGAGGGACAAAATACGAGATGGCATCAGTATAAATGAGATGGAGCTATGGACAAAGTTTGGTTGGTGGTTTGCATAGAAGAGGTGGGTTCGGAGACAAAATAGGAGTATATATTAATGTGAAAGAGTTGGGCATGGGCATAAAATTTTGGCAAAGATTATTGTGAGACACTTGAGATTGATCAGAAGTTAGTGTAAAATACTAGAAGTCAAGGGAAAGATTGGTCAGTGGTTAGTGCAAATCAGTAAGGGTGAGAGTAAAAGATATGGTTGAGAATAGGGCTCATTCAGGTCTCGCGGTGTAACTTGTGGTAAACTCAACTAAAGTCAGAAGCCCACGATAGTGCAATAAAAAGAATATTTTCTCAGTAGCGAAGTGGTTAAGAAAACGTCTTTGGCAGACCCTTAGTAACTTGTTTACCAAAATGTTTAAAAGAACTTGCATCTTTTCTCGATCTGGGTCGAAGACCGTGTATAGATTTTATTTTATTGATCAAACAATTCTGATGCCAGTATTGCTTTACCTGAAACGACTTGAATACCACGTACTGATATTCAAGTGGATAAGCTACTTGTTCATGAGATGTCTGGAGTGAGAGAACTGAAAAACTTTTTCATCTGTTGGTAATATACTTTCCTCTTTTATAAGCTACAAGCCTTATCAATAAGGAAAACATATCATTATTTCAGCTATTATACATTGTACTTTCTTACATGAAGTTGCAGAAGTTCATCAATAGTGCTAATATTGTGAAGATTTTTGTTAACATTATTTCTTCAGTCTCACGTAATTGTAAGAAGAAATACTACCTCAATAATGTAAGCAGTAGCGTTGACATTATTAGTAGTAGTATTTGGATATATTTCTCTTGCGTCAAATATCACTTATTCAGCATATGTTATCAATCTTATTCACCAAAATATTAAGAAGAGCCAATTTTTTGCAATCTGGCTTGAAAATAGTTTGAATTCTACTCTATTGAACAAACAATTTTGGCTTAAAGCAGGTTATTATGCATATCAATTTTATCAACTCCTATTGTCACGATCTTAGTAATTTTAAAATTTAAATAAATAGAATGTTTCAGCCCTCGATACTAATCTGTAGAAAATTGAGCATTAAAAGTATAGGCTCTGGTTTGTTTGTATGTATTTAGAAACTAAAACCAAATCTTACAGCACGATGAATATACAAACCCATTGCTTCTCTCGACTCAAATGCTTCACTCGCACGATGTTATGTAAATTTATTACCCGATATGCTCCTGCTGACATATTTAAAAATGTATTATTGTGATTGAACTCAAGTAAACTCTTTTGTGTATACCAGAATCTAGGAAGTTTTAGATACAAAACTATGCAGTCTTTTAATAAAAAATGATGCTCATCTTATCAAGCACTAAATATTTAGGTTAATGAATTTAAACTTTGAACGTAAGGCAAAATTTGCGTTCGAATTAAAGTTAGCGGTTTTTCACTTCTCACAGCTAGTGACTAATATCGTTTCTGGGAAAGTCGTTGGCTTTGCAGACTGCTAGTAAACAAACTCAGGGTTTTAAAAATTGTAACATTTCAGAGAAGTGAACGGAATCTCCGAGTGGAACTACCCAGAAAAACCTCTTGTATCCGTTTTCAGCCTGGGGGCTAATTTTCAGAAATCAATAAAACATCCCTGTAGGCGTGGAGCTGCATGGACCCAACTCCGAAGCTCCAATAAAAGTGAAACAAGAAGAAGAAGAAACTCAGGGTTACAATTTAGTATGGTAGGATTATTATAAAACTTACCTTTTGCAACTGTACCCTGTGAAATGTAATTCTATATTGTTCAGTTCACTACTATTGAAAACGTGTTAATATAGCCAGTATTAAGTGCCCCAGGGTGTGTTTTTATTTTACTTGTAAACTTGAATTGCAAGTAGTGTTCAGAGTAGTGGGTCCCTTATTCTAACGCTTATACCTTTTTACTTGTTTTTCTATTCAAACTCAAAGACATAAGTTATATCTTTTCTAAGTAGTTCAAAGGTTCAGTATTAAAAGGAAGAATGTGTCTGATTGTACCCTTAAGCAGTTTAAATTCACCTCTCCAATCCCTTACTACATTGAAGCTTTGTAAATACACATTTATTTTTCTAGAAAATTAATTTTAAAACTAACAAAGCACTTAAAGACTGAGAAGTTATAATTTTTCTCTCATATTTCTACTTGAAATTGACTGTTTTCTAAGTTTAGGAATAGCTCAGTGTTAAATAGGGCACAGGAGTGTCAATGTTTATTCATTTTTTTATTTTAAGTACACTAGTACTTAAAGGCTCTGAAGGTTATTGAAAATATTTCATTACATGGTAAAAATATGTAAATGTTACTGAGATATCTTGGTGTCAACTTTTTCCAACAACAAATTTTTCATGTCTATGAAATGCCTATCAAATTACTACAGGTTCTCAATGCTGTAAAAACTTTGTCAGCTAAGGTGCAGAGTGTGGTAGGCAAAGTTCACTAATGATGATTTTAATGATGAAGTAATTAATGTCCAAAATAAGGTCATTTCATTATAAAAAATGAGCTAAATGCAAATACATAGCATAGATTACCAGTAGATTGTGTCAAGGCATAATTTTTGTCTAAATTTTAGAATCCATTTGTTAGTTTCAGCAGAGGGTAAATGCATTACTTAAATTTCTAGTGGACCTGAATTTAGATCCAACACTAGAGGAGGAAATATTAAAATTGGTTTTCCCTGTTTTCAAAGCATGTGAAATGCATTATTAGTTCAGTTTTGTCAAATAAGTTACATGTTCTCAGATCAAAACTAAAAAGTAGCTTAGTAAATGTTTTGTATTTCAATTTGTTTTGTCATAAATACTCTAAAATACTTTTTTTTTGTTTAGAGGTAATCAGTCATAGAGGAGCTGTTAGTGTACTCTCTATAGTTATGCTACAACAATTAACCAGCATCATCCAATAGTATCTCCAAATTACTTCATGTATGTTTTTTGTTATTTGCTACTGACAAATTTTGAGCTTACTTCCTATGCTTTAATTATCCTTCATATTCCAGATTTATCTCCAATATAATGTTGGAATATATATACCTTTCATGTTTATATTGCTGAACTTCATTTTTTATTTAGTTTAGAGCTCTAAGATCAAATTGCTGTGCTGGGATGGATAATACAGGCCATGTTCAGACTGCTACAAAGCATGTCTTACCAGACGACTCCAATGAGAAGGCTGCAAAGAAGAGGGTTCCTCCAACTTTTCCAATTATTCCAAGCAGCAGGTAAGATACAATATATTTTGATCTAGTAGTATCTAGAATACTCTATTATTTTTGTGTGTAACTGGCAATGATTATTTGTACTGTACAATTTGTAATGCAATGATGTGTGAGGAAGTTGTTGCTGCATTATGGTAAAAAGGGAACTGAAATTTTACTTTTTATCAAGCAAAGAATAATGATAGAGAAATTTTGGAGGAGTCTTAATGCCTGTTTTGTTAAAGCCTGTTCAACTAATGGAACAATTTCTAGTCTGAATAGTGGATTGAAAGGAAATAAAAATGTATCCATTTTATATGTAAACATTTTAATTTTATCTAGTTGTCTAATATAACTGGAGTTAAAACTTCTAGTACAGCAATGTCTTGATAGACAAAGGCACTAGCATAAAACGTTTTTGGCACACCAGTTGGATTTCAAACAATATTTTTATTAATACCCGAGTTATTTTTTGATGTAGGAGTTGGTCAATGGAATAGCAAGATAGGAGCTAAGGCATGCATTACCAGACAATTTTTTTAAACTTCAATGTCAAAGTATTACTGTATCCAGACTGCCTTAGGAGATCTTGCATGCAGTGGCAACTTCAGAATCATATTGTAATAGCTCTTGTACAATAGGCTTTCCGTGGGATGTATTATAATTATAGTTACAATTGATGTTGGATTATATAATGATTATTTTGATTTTTTTCAGATTTGGAACAACCACAGCTCCAACACTGAGACATCCGTTGTTTATTGGGGATTTTTCACTGGATAGCGACCGAAAGTTTCATCATGACAGACGGAGCTTGGGCTTCATCTCCGTAGAATGGGAACAGTCACAAACTAAAAAGGTATCTATGACAGTGCATGTGCTGCAACTGCTTTCTCTGTGTTGTGTTCCTTCATTTATGTTTGTGCTCTGTGTTGGGTTCAATCATTTGTGTTCATTCTTGCTATGTGTTGTTCTTTCATTTGTGTTTGTGAATGCTGTGGTGTCTATTTGTTTGTGCTCATCCTTGCTCTGTGTTGTATTCCTTCATTTGTGTTTGTGCCTGCTTTGTGTTGTATTCCTTCATTAGTGTCTGTGCCTACTTTGTGTTGTATTCCTTCATTAGTGTCTGTGCCTACTTTGTGTCCTTCATTTGTGCCTGTGCCTACTTTGTGTTGTGTTCCTTCATTTGTGCCTGTGCCTACTTTGTGTTGTGTTCCTTCATTTGTGTCTGTGCGTACTAATTTTTAGTTACCTGCCATGAACTCTAATGTAATTTTTAAAGCTGGAGGTAAATTTTTTAAACATTACTTTTTTTCTGTAGAAAGTTTTGATTGGTTTTTAAAAGTTACTTGAACTGATACTAACATTATGCAATGATGTGTATTTTGACTTTAAATCAGTGTCTATTAGCATCAGTAGTTCCTAATCACCGAAATATTCTGACTCGGGAGAGATGTATTTTGGTATATTTATCTATGCCAAATCTGGTCGAAGCACAGAGATAATATCAGTGATCTTTATTATTTATATGTATATCAATTTAAGTTTACAATTGAGAGAGTGTACCTTCATTTGGAGAAAGAAAACCTAAACTACAAGAACGTATAATCTATTAAGGTGATAAAGAGAAGTAGGTACTGAATTAGTTCCTCTTTCCAGGTTGAGTACGACTTGAACACAGCTATGGACAGGGTCAAACGGAAGGACTACCATCGGTGTGTACGAGAGAACTTAGACAACTTGCTCATGTGGATCCTGTTAAACAGATACAAATTTGCCGTGTCACCACCACCTCCTGTGCAACAGCAGCAACAACAAAATTCAACTTCATCCCAAATTCCCCAAACTCCCCTGCACCCTGGACAACCTCAATCCTCTGCCCATGGGGACTCCAGTAAAACTCCTCGACCTCTTTCTGGGAGGGGCACATCAGTAGATTCCCTTCAGAGTCCACTTGCAGCATCTGGTCCCATCACAAGGTGTGTATTGCTGTTTCTTTAGATAATAGTCATCACATTGTTGTATAATACTACACATGCCTTGGCAGTCTAATGCAGGGGTTCCCAACCTTTCTCTGACCTTGTATCCCTTCAGTATTTCGACAGATGAGCATGTACCCCTGAATATTTATGACAAATGTGAGTAGAAAAATAAGATTCCACTGAATTTTTAATAGAACTTTTAGGTTTTAGGAACTATAATCTAATCTAACATTAAATGTACCCCTTTAGATGAGCAAATATACCCCTAGGGGTACATATAACCCAGGTTGTGAACCACTGATCTAACCTATACCATTATTCATGCAGGCACTAGTAACACTTTATTTTACTTGTTAGGTTAATAGAATATAAGTGATGTATTTAATGCCAACCACTAAAAAAATTGTGTAAATACTATCAATATGAAAATTATAAAATACTGTTATTAGAACATGAAATGTTTATTCATTTCAAAACTCATCTTTGAAACCTATGAACAAATTCATTGTACTATTACTTGTTTCTTCCACTACAATGAAAATACTTATTCAGACCTGATCGTAAGAAAGTATGACACTCATTTTACTTCTACGTTTTAGGAAATTTATCTCGACGTTGTTGAAAATGTCTTGGCTACCAAAATTGATCACTTAATGCACCACTAGAATGTATTTTCGAACTATTACCTTAATTCCCAGTGTCTTGTGGCAGTTATTATTAAACCCTAATGTTAAGCTTCTGTATTTCAGTATTTCCAGAGATATTTGTTCTGAGGAAATTTTTGGTATTTATAGGCATATTTCTGTTGTGTTGAATTGTGTATTTCACGTTTCGTATTTTTCGTTGATATACATAAAATAGATTGAACCACTTCAATTAGTTTCTTATTCTTAAACGTATTTGCGCTCTAGATTGTCCATTCTTCCCCTCCTTTTGTAAAACTAACATATTGTCTTGAAGGTGCATTCCACTCTTAAAGGGGCATTCTCCTTTCAAACTTTATTCAAAGTATAGTCTCATTTCAAAGTGCATTCCACTTGACGCTACTACACCCTTGAAGAAGGTTCTAGTACACCCCGTTGACTGCCTAGCACTAGATCTTATTTCACTGCAAGCAGTTTTCTGCTCGAACTTAAGGTGTTCACAATATGACTAGAATGAAAGATGTCGACAGTGCACTGTATTGTGGCAGTTTGTCAACAGACTTCGTGCAATATAGTTTGAAATATAGCTTATAATGGAGGACGTCGTCAGTGCACTGTATTGTGTGGTATTGTGGCAGTTTGTCAACAGACTTCGTGTAATATAGTTTGAAATATAGCTTATAATGGAGGACGTCGTCAGTGCACTGTATTGTGTGGTATTGTGGCAGTTTGTCAACAGACTTCGTGCAATATAGTTTGAAATATAGCTTATAATGGAGGACGTCGTCAGTGCACTGTATTGTGTGGTATTGTGGCAGTTTGTCAACAGACTTCGTGACGTACCGTGGATTGCTGCGAGACCTCATGTGCTCCCCGTACCAGAAGGAGGGCTGGATCATCCTCGCAACCAAGTGAGTCCGTCAATGCTCTCGTGTCTCATGCACAAAATATAATTACTTATTTCCTCACTTTCACATGTAATTATGTACTTGCTTCTTCACCTTCACATGGGATCACTTATTTCAGCACCTTTCACTCAAATCCTTATTCATTTCTCCTCGTTACATATTGTATATTTAGTTGCATTCCATTGCTGATGTGCCCCGGGCTGCTGGGTCAAGCAGGTAGGCGATGATTATTCCGTACACCAGAGTGACCTGGAGGATCCCATGTTCTAACACTGGTGTCCATATTTGCATTCGATGTTAACTTGAACCTGCCTTCTTCATGTCAACATTCTGATGACGTTACTGACTGAAGGCCTTAGCTAAGTACCAGTAGGGGTTGTACTGCAGGCCACACCCAAGTGCTGCGCAAATACCCTGAATTTGTTTGAAATATCTGAAATAATTATGAAACATCAATTAACTCGCAGGTTCAGGCGCACGATCTACCTCTGCGGAATAGACAGCGTGGAAAAGCAGCTGGAGAAGGAGAACGAGACAGAGAACCAGAAGCGTATGTGTTCCTGGGGCTACAAGTTCGAGCAGTTCATGACGGACGGTACGCTGTTGTTCTTTATGTGACCTCTCCTTATATTCGTCAGGTTATTGGCATTGGGCTTTCTCGGTGTTGGTCTTTCTCGGTGTTGGTCTTTCTCGGTGTTGGTCTTTCTCGGTGTTGGTCTTTCTCGGTGATGGTCTTTCTCGGTGTTGGTCTTTCTCGGTGATGGTCTTTCTCGGTGATGGTCTTTCTCGGTGATGGTCTTTCTCGGTGATGGTCTTTCTCGGTGATGGTCTTTCTCGGTGTTGGTCTTTCTCGGTGTTGGTCTTTCTCGGTGTTGGTCCTTTTTTGTATTGGCGTTCGTTGTCACCTGGGCGTATTCCCTTTTTTCTATTGATTTTAGTCGCTCTCTGGTTTTGCCATATTTGATAGGCATCAATCTTATGGTATTGGTACCTATTGACTTTGTATTAATTCTTCTTTGCTTTAGGCGTTTATTACATTACTATAAGTCTTACTTTAGTATAGGCCCTTTTGTATTAAAATATTCAATTTCTTACGTGTTGCCATTTTCAAGTGTCAGAGCCGTCCAATTTTTTAGCGTTGGCTGAATTATTTTCGGTGGTATTAGCATAGACAGTTTTCTGTAGAATTAACTTTGAACATTCTTCCTACTGCTCTTGTTGCCCGTCGTGTTTATGTGCGAGGACAAGGAAGGACATGTTTCTAGGAACATAATTTGTTATAATGGGAAAGGATGCTAGATGAGGTGTGACGGTTACCAGATCAAATTCATTAAAAAGTGTGCTGAGTGTTGGAACTGACTCTAAAATAAAAGCAGCATTTATTAAAAGCTGGTAAAAGCAGAGAGGATGAGAGCCGTATAGACTTAGACGGAACTATGGAGTGTTTAAGTGAGAAGGACAGTGTGGGTGATGTTTAGATTGAGTGAGAGGGACAGTGTGGGTGATGTTTAGATTGAGTGAGAGGGACAGTGTGGGTGATGTTTAGATTGAGTGAGAGGGACAGTGTGGGTGATGTTTAGATTGAGTGAGAGGGACAGTGTGGATAATGTTTAGATTGAGGGAGAGGGACAGTGTGGGTTGTGCATGGATTGAGCGAGAGGGACAGTGTGGGTGATGTTTAGATTGAGGGAGAGGGACAGTGTGGGTGATGTTTAGATTGAGTGAGAGGGACAGTGTGGATAATGTTTAGATTGAGGGAGACGGACAGTGTGGGTTGTGCATGGATTGAGTAAGTAGGTCGGGGTGGGCCTATGCGTTTTGTGTGTGCATTAAAATTATTGGAAAACTGTAGCTTATTTCTTTGGAAGTGCCTCTGATGCTGCCAGTGCGTGCATCCGACCGTTATTCCTGATATGTCTGAGTGTAATGGTATGAACTGCGTAGCCTGATGCGGCAGGGGTTAACCAGCAATAACTTTTGGCTGCTGCTGCTGTGTTCATCAACCATGTGTCATCCGGTGCTTGTGTGCAGAAAATGAGTAACCTTCAGCTTTTCCCTTTCGGGAGGTTGAGTGACGGGAAAAGATTAATGGCATAGACGGTAAAAACTAAGGGTATGCGCGATGAAAGAAAAATTGATTATACGCGATTAAAATTGAAATTAATTTTTTAAAAGTTATTTATAGACAGATATATTTCAGTGCAACATGGCTCAACTATTTACTTTCAGGAGGTTTGGTTTAAAAACCTAAATTGTATTTCATTGATCAAGCTTCTTCGACTTCTTATCATCGGTCAATATTTAAATTTTCATTAAGCTCCAAAGTTCATAGTGATCCTTCCTGCCAAATTTAGACATCTTATTTCACTGGAATAGTTAGCCGAGCTCATTGATAAATTTTTAAGCAACTAGTTTATATCATTCCACTGGTGCTCAATCTGCCTACATCAAACCTCGTTACTTCTACGTTTGCGAATAAATACACATCTCGATCAAACTCCATGAACGTTATGAAAATGTATTTTCTAACTAACGAGGTGACTTGTCAACATGAAGCACTCTTTGTAATCACAGTGTCCACAGGTTACTTGCCTCAGGCACAGCACTTTGTCGCCAGGTTGGTCGACTGGTGAGCGAACCCGCTTGCGATGCAAGAAGGCCCGGGTTCGAGATCCGTAATCGCCGTGGTCTGTTTGTGCTTGACCATCGGCAGCTAGAATTGCGGAAGGGACTTGGGTATTGACCCAAGAATGGGCCAAGCGGCTCGTTCCTAATGCCTCATTCTATTTTCTATTTCCACTCTTAGGTGCTGACCCTAACGAAGGCAACGACGAGAACAAGGAATACTGTTGCGTGCTGCGGTCCAGACTGGCCTCTCACTCGCTTGTGTACGGTGCAGAGGTTGACGGTGCTGATCCCAAGCGCTACAACCCTCCACATGCCCATCTCACGCCCTTTGTTGAGCTCAAAACCAACAAGGAAATCACAACCAACCGAGCCAAGCAAATTCTGCACAAATTCAAGTTTCAGAAGTGGTGGAGTCAGTCGTTTCTTGTGGGCATACCTCGAGTTATTTGTGGCTTCAGAGATGACACAGGAGTTGTGAGGGCCGTGCAAGCCTTTGCTGTCAGTGCAATGCCCAACCAATGCCAGGTGAGGGCCGTGCTGTGCCAGGTGAGGGTCGTGCTGTGCCAGGTGAGGGTCGTGCTGTGCCAGGTGAGGGTCGTGCTGTGCCAGGTGAGGGTCGTGCTGTGCCAGGTGAGGGCCGTGCTGTGCCCCACCAGTCAAATGCGTGGGAGTTTAGCCCTCCAGGAGATGGTACTTCCAAACTTGTGATTCATTAATTTCATGGAGATTGATGTAATGTTTGCATGAATTATTAATAGAATCGGCTCAGCTGTACCCTTGTTCTAGTGTATCAGTAACATTTCTCTTTACTGGGTTACTCGTCCGTAATTATTGTTATTTCTTTCTCCATGGGGTTACTGGTCCACTTTTATTATTATTTCTCCCTCTGTTGTGTTACTGGTCCACAATTATTAGTAATAATTCTCTCTCTGTACGGTTCCTTCTTGACAGTTATCAATGATTTTTCCTCCTCAGGGTTACTGGTCCACAGATGTGATGATCAACTTCTTGGACCAGTTTCTGAGCTGGGTGAAGTCACAAGTGGTGGAGGACGATCCAAACCTTGTGTACCAATTGACACGCCAGCCTGGCAGCCCTGACGTGCATTGCCAGTGTCTTGGAGAGAACTCGTCTGCGGTTGCCTTCCTGCCGCAGTGGTACATTAACGAGGTCTTTGCTACGGCCCCTGCTGAGTAGGACGTGGTACTCGGTTGTCTTCCTGCCGCGGTGGTACATTAACGAGGTCTTTGCTACGGCCCCTGCTGAGTAGGACGTGGTACGCGGTTGCCTTCCTGCCGCAGTGGTACATTAACGAGGTCTTTGCTACGGCCCCTGCTGAGTAGGACGTGGTGCCAAGATGTGAGCTGATTTAGTAATCTATATACGAGGTGCCAGATGGCGGTTGAAATTCAAACATGAAAATCAAACATCTGCTGATAAAATCAGGTATCAGCTCTTGGTCTACACAAATCTCCTGACGTTAGTTCAGGGATCTCGAAACTAAAGTTTGAAACCCTGAGGCATGTTGAGAACAGCGTATACAATGTGTGTAACGTGTTAGACATAATGAGAGTGGCATGTCTGCCTCTGTTACAGGCACAACAAGAGAACGAATAGGCGAAGAAGTGTCTCTCTGTACTCTGAATCATATGCATTAAACAACAACCTCTCCGCACTCGGCGTACACCTAGTGTTTGGAGCCGGACTAGTTGGGGACTTTTGAGTTTGTCGTGTTTAGAGCTTTGAAACTGGACTAGTTGGGGGCTATGGGGCTCGACTAGTTGGGGGCTATGGGGCTCGACTAGTTGGGGGCTATGGGGCTGGACTAGTTGGGGGCTTTGGCGTTAGGCTAGTTTAGGGTAACCAATAAACAGAAACCTAAGAAAACAAAATTGATTCGTCGTTTGAGAGTATATGAATTTTTCGGATATCTTGGGCCTAGATTTTGAGTTCAAATTTTATATCATTTTTAGCTCTATGCTTTACTTAAATTTAAGGAATAACATTCTGGAAGTTCAAATAAGAAGAGAAGTTTGCAGTTCTGTGACTGGACTCTATAACCATGGTGTACGCTGCAGTGCAGACTGGTATATGCAGGGTACGTTGCAGTCCAGGCTGGTGTATGCAGTGTACTCTGGAGTGCAGACTGGTATATGAGTGAATGCTGTAGTTAAAGTACAGTTCATATGAAGTTTTTATAACATTTTAGCCTCTGTGGTTGAGCAGTTTTGTGTGAAAAAAGTACTGTGGTGATAACTAGCGTTGCCAGCCTGTTTTTTCAATCCGTACCACTGGTAATGGCGAAGGACCTACAGCTTTAGACGCTTTAAAGATGTTTTCTACTGCACTTCCCGAGTTGTTCTGAACCTGCCCATTTCCTTAAAGTGAGGTTCGGTCTCTCGCTGACTCCATTCAACAGTAAAGATATGCTGCTTTAACGTATGTTCTTTGGAGTTTCAAAAATTGCCTATTGTTATGCCATCTCTTGTGTTTCCAGGTTCTATTGATCAGCGATTAGTTCCGCGACCGTGCGGAATCCGTGAATGCACTTTTTAATGATGCCAAATCGGGCGTCATTAACGCAAATATCTTCAAGCACTTTTTGGATCGAATTAAATTAGGTAGCACGAAAATGACAAACCAGTAGCAACAAGAGCTTGGAGTAGCTACTTTGTGTCTTCAAATGTTATCTGGTGGTGAAACTCGCCTTGCAGTCTTCCCTCGTTTCAATCAACTTGTGTTTCTTAAACTTGGTTTTGTTGGAAGTTTCCGTACTATGTATGTATCTTTCTTTTCCTTTTATTTGGAAAAAGTTATTGAAACTTGCGTTAGTTTTGCTTGAAAACTGCGTGTACTGTGCGCTCATCGAAAAATCAGCACATACAAAGTTATGCTTAAATTTACAACACCAAGAAAGTTGCTGAGGTGCCGAGTTTATAAACCGAAATTTTTTGTTGTGTAATCTACCATAACCTATAATTATAAATGGGGGAGTTGCATGCGACATCACTTCCTAGAAGTACAAACTAAACAGATTGTGTTGTATCTCAGTACCTCTACTGACCACCAATATGGAAGATTGAGTTATGTTACCTCTTCGAAAGTACAAATCTGAACGATTTAGATTATGCATTAACTTAAGGAAGTTGAAAGACTTAAATTATAGCGGAAGAGAAATTCCCCATTGAATGACAAAGATGACTAACGCATATTGACTTGTCCATCAAAGCTACAAGTACAACTTTTAATTTGATGTATTTAATATTCAGATAGAATTTGTGAAGCTTTAGTTAATTTTACGTAATTTTAAGTTTCCCCACAGAATTTTTCTCTCCTTAATAGACTTGGCAATATGTTCCCCAAATGTTTCACTTATACAGTAGATTTTTTCAGAACGTTTGTTGAGAATTGTGTTATCTTTGTTGAGTACTCGGAAAGTTTCCTTCTGAAGTAGATTGTTATTTATGCGCGAAAACTGTTAGAAATATTTCATGGTAAAATGAGATGGAGGGTCGGGAGAAAAGTATCAGTCCGTGACTAAGTTCTTCGTTGTTTCCCAATCCTGAAGAATTTTCTTAGTCAACAAAAATGTACGAGGTCTGTCTAAAAAGTATCCGACTTTAGTCTGGGAAAAATATGACTCACAAGACGAGATTGGGATGCTAATCCCCTTCAAAGTAGGCACCTTGCGTCTCCTCATACTTAGCCCACCGTTCCTTTCACTGCCGTAAACATTTCTGGAAGGCTTCTTTTGGAATGATATTCAACTTTGCCGTCTTGTTCTGCATTATCTCTTCTCTCAAAACGAAATCCTTACAGTTATAACGGTGTTCAAAAACTCGGGTTGTGTTAGTAGTTTCCAACAGGTCCTGTGCAACTGCAAGACGGAGTTCTTTCTCTTCAGCCGACAGAAGCTTAAACACAAATTTTGTAGCCACTCTTCGCATGTTCAAATCACGCAAAATTGATGTGCATAATCTTTACTGATCCTAACTTCTTCGACAGTCAAACGATGATCTTCCACTATCAGATTTTCCATGCTCTCAACGACAGCTGCATTTCGAGGGTTTGTGGCTTCCCAGAACGCTGGTCACTCTCCACACATGAGCGGCCACTTTTGAGTCGGTTGAACCACGCCTGAATTTGTGTTATCCCATAGCATCGTCTTCGAACCCCTGCTGAATCTTACAAATTGTTTCGCTTTGTGAATAGCTGAATTTCTGATAAAATTTGGTACAATACCTTTGTTCAACTCGTTCAGTCATCTTGAGAGAAAACAAAATCCGATCAACATTTATAACAGCACCTCACTCTGCGGTCAGTAGACGACTGACAGACTCGTACGTGAAAAAAATTAAAGCATGCGCATTAAGCTGTCTTCTTCCACTGTGCACAGTGACGTCGTCATAAAGTCACTACTGTGCAAAGGAAAAATCAAAGTTGGATGCTTCTTACTTCTATGTTGCAGTTAGCTTGGCGTCTGCCCTTATCAGTGGGCGATCACATTGTTGTCATGATGATACTCCACAGGATCATATTCCTGTCTGGACCATACTCCTCAATATCATATTGTTGTCATGACCACACTCTAAAGGATCATATTGCTGTCGAGGCTCTTTGTTACCTACGTCAGTTTTAGCGACTCGAGTTGTGGGAAACTTATGGGTTCAGTTTTACTAAAAGGAAGGCTTTATTTTTCGTGTGACTATGCATTTGACAAAGTGAGTTGAGGATTTGTTATGTGTACAGTATTGTTACTAGAAAGGCTCCTTTTTTCGTATTGTGCTTCATTTTGCAGTATGTTTAACAGGTCTGCCGTTTGTTTGACAAGAGCAGTTGTATTATTTCTTCTTTTCTATTTACTGCGAGGTGACTGTCTTAAGTAAATGCTCTTTTTATTCTGGTGCATGTTGATCATTCAAATGAATGAGAATCTTACACTTGCTGACGCGACTTTGCCATGAAATACAAAAGAGCGGTCATTAGAAACTTTTAAAATCGTCGTTTGGCTTGTAAAAATAGTGAAATCTTGTATTTTATTCATATTGCTCGGTAGAGGGGTTCTATACGGAGCTCTTTTTGTTTCTTATGTTGTGACGCGAGGTCAGTACCTTGTGTTAATATACGCCTCCAGTATTGCGGACACGGCCCCAGCTTGGGCCGTGATTTTTTGTTTGGGAAGCAACGTTAATTGTTGCTTTAGTGTCCAGCCGTGTTCTCCAGCTCCCTGATTAAATGCGAAGAAAGTCACGGAAAAGTAACGCAGGTGTGTGTTGTGTGTCTACGTGCGTTACAATCTGCAACTGTACCAGATGGTTCTGTAAACTTGCGGCAGATGGTGCTGCTCTTCTGGCAGATGGTGCTGCCTTTCTGGTAGATGGTACCCCCAATCTGGCAGATGATGCCCACCTTTCTGGCAGATGATGCCCACATTTCTGGCAGATGATGCCCACCTTTCTGGCAGATGATGCCCACCTTTCTGGCAGATGATGCCCACCTTTCTGGCAGATGTTGCTACGTTGAGGGCACGCTTGTACAAATTAGTTATTCGTTACACGACTGCTAACTCTTGTAAATACTTGTATCAAGATTCTTACATTCCTTCTCTTTGTCTGTTCTTCCCGCGCTGATCCACGGCCGTACTTCATGCCTCAAGCTTGCTTTGGTTTGAATGTCTTTCCATTATCACCTTTGTTGAATGTTAATTCTACTACAGTTTTATTTATATTCTAATTCAATATATCGCAACTATTTTTTTTGTGTATTCAGCACTTAATTCTACACAGTTATTATCTACGAACTATGCTTAATGTCTCAGCTCACATTTTGAGGAAATATCTCGCAAAAATACCAGTAAAATTGCCGTATTGTCAGTAATTCCTAAAAATAATCTCCATTGAACGTATTTTATTAATTCAATCGTTCAATTTCATGTAGCAGGACGGTTTAATCGCTCTCATATTTTATACAAAAAAGAAAGATTTTAACCCTTGAGCACTGAACATGAGTGTAGTTTGTCCGAGGCTAGTGACGTCTATACCGATATTCAGTGCTCCAGCGTTAACACGTTGACTCCGAAGTGGTACGTATGTGTACCACTGAGGTTAGGTTCTGTAATTTTTTCAGATCCTTCTAGTGACTATGCGGACAAAGTGAAGCTTTACACCAGTCAGGCAATCGGAGGCAACGTGTTAAACCTCTCGCTTGATAGTTTATTGAAGCGTACAACAAAGTCACGTGTACGCTACAGTGAGTCATTTTGAAAATATTCTATTGCATACAACCTCGACTCCTTTGTATCGTCCGTCTCCAAATGTTAATATGTTCATGCACGCGAAGTCTGCTCCGTTGATTCGCGTGGGTCCACGAGCGTATTGAGTGCCGCGAAAAACGTTTTAATAAAAATAGACCTTTGTTATCAAGCGTTGCTGTATTATGTGCGTGCGCGAAAGTTAAAGCCATTCCTCGGAAATTTCTATTTATCCAAAGTTGTCAGATTGAACATGCGTTATATTTTACTAAACAGTCATTGTCACCATCGCTCAGTGTATTTCTTGCTAGGCGTCTGTCTCAGAGAGCTATTTCTTTAAATTAGGATTCTCTCGCCAAGCTTCAGATTTGTAGATCCTGTCGACCATTTTTAATGGCATTTGTGTGAGCCCAGATGCTGGTGTCAGTGCCTGTGCTTCTATAATTTAGTCGTGAACTAAAATGAAACATCACTGGCTGGACATAATTAGCCCTATAACGACCAGCATCCTCTATGAAGTCCATTAGAAATAATTCATTTTAGTTCTATATTCTAAAGGTTTCGTTCTAAAGTGGGTCGAAATTCCATAAAAAGAGTAAAGATCAGTGATAATTTACGCAATGCGTCGTTCAGTGGAGAAATACGTTAGCTGTTAAAGGGTAAAATTATGGCAAATCAACACACGACTCATTTTGTTCATTAATTTTGGGTATCACCTACGGAAGTACAGGAACTATTATTCAACAGAACGTGGATAATGTTTCCTATGTTTAGGTCAATTGTACGTTGTTTTATATTCCATGTAGGTATGGAAAATTCTAGTATACGTACTATACACTATGAAACGACTAAAAAAATTAAGTTTCAGGGGAAGTTGTAACGCTTTGAGTGCATCAAGTTCTGGTCATGAATTGGTGTGGGGTGGTAGAGGAGTTTCCAGTGTTATGCAAGTCATCGGTTAATTATTTAAGAGAGCCAGGTATCGAAACGTGGAAGTGTTTGAGCTCAGTTTCGGTTGCAAAGGTAGATAAATGGTCAGAAGTTTCATCACGCCAAATTAACTTGCTAGGAGCTATGAAGTCGAACATTTCTGTTTCCTGGCCTCGTCTCCCATGGGTTCCCTGTCAGACGATAACCCCTGACCTCGTCTCTCATGGGTTCCCTGTCAGACGATAACCCCTGACTTCGTCTCTCATGGGTTCCCTGTCAGACGATAACCCCTGACCTCGTCTCCCATGGCTTCCCTGTCAGACGATAACCCCTGACCTCGTCTCCCATGGGTTCCCTGTCAGACGAAAACCCCTGACCTCGTCTGCCATGGGTTTCCTCTGTAGACGAGACCTTGTGATGCAGAAAATCCTTGATGGACGAAAATCCGTGGCTATGTCTGTATGCACTGTGCGCAATTCGCATTCTTTCGTAATTCAAATGTGTATACTTATTCACAGTTCATGAAGTGAGAGCAGATTCTTGTGCTGAAAGACGATTCCCTCGATCACTAATCTGTCACTGTTATTTGATTAAGTCTCTCTATGTACCCGTCTACGTTGCAGGGAAACCACAAGTGACATCTGGTTTCTTTGAGTTCGTTATTTTTGTTCTCACGGGTTCTCAACTTTGTGTATTTTATTACTGTATTCCAATAAAACATTTATTGTGGTAGAGATTCACCGTGGGTGCGCTAATCTTGCCCCACAAAAACTGCTCATCCACCTCTACAAATTATCAATTAGTCAGGTTCATTCAGTGTGAAATATTCCGTCGATAGTAAATGTCCAATTTGGCTGATGTGCGGGTGAACTTGTGTTCAATCTCAAATGTTTATTTCTAACTCCGTCGTTTTTCAAGCATCCTGTTTAAAAACCATTGATTCTCAGGCGTGTGTCTCTAACTCGTTGATTTCCATCCTCTAACTTTCTTGGTTGTGAGAGGTTTGAATTTAACTTTGTTGATTCTCCTGGTTCGGGTTGTATCCCAACTCACTGAATACGTAAATGAAAAGACCACAAAGTATCAGTCAGTATGATACATGAAGTATGATAGAGCAGACTCGATGACTCCCTATTATGTTGCATAGATGTTTCCGCCATATGAAATTATGACCAGTAGGGAATGTAGCTGCATTCGATGTGCTGTCTTCATTTTTCATCGTCCACTTCTCCTTTATCCTCCATTTTCTTCTATCTTTTGCATTTATATACCCTATCCTCAATTTTCTCTTTTATCCTCAATTTTCTCCTCTGTCCTCCATTTTCTCCTTTTTGCCCTCCATTTCCTCCTTTATTCTCGATTTTTTCATTTTGCCATGCAACGTTTCGGGAAGGTGACAGACTTTTTATCTTGGCGCCCTTCCTCGAGCTACTCGGTTTCTTGCATAACTTTTTCTCCCCTGTCTTCCGTGCGATGTTATCTTCATTGGTCAAGGCGCTGCTATGGGAACAGGTGTTCTGGGTCCCTCGTTAAAATAGAGTATATTAATCCGTCCTCGACAGCATAGTTTGGATACTTTGTTTCTCGTTGAAATCCCTAGTTGCGCTCCGTAATTAAAATCTCAAATAAATATTGGGTTGGGCAACAAGTCTCATTTTTAAAGCAAGTTAGGAATAGACAAAAACTAGATTTTTTTGATTAACCTAATGTTTTCACCCGTGGTATTGGCAGCCGGCGTATCGTGCAACCGACATCCTGATGATCTTCAACGTTACTCCATTCTCATTCCACCTTATCATCTTTTTTGATCGCTTTGGTGGGCTATGCGAACGGTAATACTAAAAATTTTACTCTCTTTGGTGTTGTTGGATTGCCTATTGACACAAATTCTCCCTACTGATCCGTTATGTGCAGGAAAACAGTGACTATTCGTTTAATAATAGTAATAATTGTATAACCTGAGCAGCAAGCTTCATGACTCGTGCTGTTTTCAACTGACTGTTGAGGTCAGTTGAAGGCGTAAAGAAAATTTTGGAATTTATTTTTCTTCGGAAAGTATTTGAATTGAAACTTTTAACGCGTTACGCTCCCGAAACATTCGAATGGATTACTTGTCCTCAAAATGTACGGTATAAAACAATTTCACGCAGTTCATTAACGTGTTTCAATGTGGGCCTCTGTAGTGCGTTCTGTAATTATATATATTTTAAGTTTGATTTCTAATTGCATGCAAAACAATAGAAAAACGACAAGTGTTCAACAAATTGTACAGAGATTCATTGGTTTGTTTTGCTTCATCGAGCTGGCAATTCTATTTTGCGCCCATTTATAATTGTACATTATTGTTCTCATTACTTCTCAATTTTTGTTTAATATTTGATGCTGATTGATACGTATGTGGTATTTACATGATTTTATTTGTGGTCGGAGGTATGTCTGAAAGACTTCTTCGTGCGTTACGTTTTTTGATTTGTTTCAGTTTTCAGATATTTTTCCACCGTATGTGAAGAGTGTGCTTGCAAGTTCAAGGATTTCAAGTAGACGGTTGTAGAAGCGTTGGTGTGATAATTGTACGATATTGATGGTTATATCAATTATTTGATTAACTTTGTGACCTACAATAAGTGTTACTATTCTACCGTTTGTTGCCAGTTACTGTTTTGCAAAGCACGCCCTTTGAAGTCTTATAATTTTGTCAGATATACTCTTATACAACTGAAAATGAACTTTATCGAAAATGCCTCTGTACTAGGTTGGTAGCGGGGGTAACTTCCAATATTTAATAGTTTTATTCATTGATTTGTTTACTCCTTGTTGAACCTGCATTGTGGACTGTAGGTATACTTCCGTATATCTATGCCAGCTGTTGTGTATCAAGTGATAATCTTGGTTATTTTCGTAATGCCGATATCAGCCACTCCCTTAAAATTGATTGGGATCTCTACTTCAATCGTCACCACAGTTTGCAACTGAGGCGGTCTAACATCAGGTTTGATGTTAATTCTTACGATGATGACCAGACCGTCTTCACCATAGCGCAATACGCATCTCTGAAGTCACACTTGTTTCGCTGCTCTTTATTCTTCCTTTACTCTTACATGGGAGGTGGCTGCGGTCTCATTTCAATGACCGTATTCATCCCGTGTCTCTTATTCTTCTGTTCTCTGGGACGAACGTTGAAAGACACTGTCCTAGAGCACATCTTGGGGAGGAATTTGCGGTCTTTTTGGGATAGGTAAGATTCTCGAACGTTTCAAAAGGAGTGAAGCTAAAGACGCTTGTTCTGTAATAATAAGCGTCCCTTTGGAGCTTAACATTTCTCATATTCTCCGAGTTTCCTTAACAAATTTACCAGTGGCTTTCACGTCCCTGCTCACTTCACTTCGTAGTTACATCAGTTCTCGTTTCTCTTCACTTCAAGGTTTTCTTATTCATCGAGTGTTGGTTAGTATCGGACCGAACACTCCCCTATCGCGCTGTTGGAAAACATAATACTATGAAAACGTGATTTTCAAAACTTTTCTGTCATGAACTTTTGCACATGTGAGCTTCGCCCCAGCTGTTTCTCTCTCGCTAGAAGTTGCCCAGTTTTTCCTCCTAAAGCAGTCTTGTCTTGTTTGATTCCTAAATAACTTCATGGGGGCAGGGCCAACTACGGGGTAACCATATTCTATTTTAGTTGTGGAATATGGAAAGCCACATTGTTTTTCTTTGTAACCCGGTAATTTTTACATTCTCGTAAAACTTATGTCATAGTGTAGTCTCGTCGTCGTGTTGCGCAGCGGATGTGTTTAGTTTATTTATTATTTAGCTGTGTCAAGTTCTAACGCACTGTTCATCTATTTTAGAGGTCTATGTGTATAATTGTCACAAAATTATACCAAATTTTTTAACGTGCACGCGAAGTATGTGAAGGCTTGTGAGAATAAAGACTAACATTGCGGTTGGGACGGGAATATTAGCCTCTCTCTTGAATCTACGCATGGAAGGAATTATTCTTCATAATTTAAGCATTTTCTTCAGAGCCGTTGAATGTTTAACTTTTCGCTAACATGAAATGGGCGTTGTTTCAGAGCTAGATTCTCCTTTACTATAAACTAGATATAGTTTTATTTATATATACGTAAATGGTCTCCCTCTGGGAGTATTCAATTGGTCGTCTTTTGCAGCGGCAGTAAAAATTTTTTACTAGAACCTTTTAGTTTCTTTATCCCCAACAAGTTACCACTTTAGTTAATCAAGGAGAGCATGTTACAATGAATTGATGACGAATTTGTTTGTTTTTGTTCTAAGTACATGTAGTATTTTTGTTCCATTTGGGAGCTCTAAAAATGTACATTGGAAAGAATAGAACACATAGCCATAAAATTGATTGGTCTCAAAGAACTGATAACAGGAGCTGTACAATATAGAAAAAATGATTATCCTTAACGTGCAAGGTGTGCAATATTTCAATGAGGATAGGAGTACTTCACCTTACATGGGAAGTACGGAAGACGCATAAGCCCACACGAGATAGACTTTTCTTCTCATTGGCTTGTGACCAGAGAGCGGGGTGTTCCCTCTACACTAAATGTTAAATAATTCTTTAGCATTAATAAAGTTAATGACTTCCTGTTGCACTGGTCTTCATTAAATTTACCGAAATTTATTCACCTTGAGGATGGCGCGCGCGTTATTTGAGGAAGCTCTAATTTATGAATTATACACTTGACTCAATCAGCGGGGACTGCGGGTGCGATCTTCTGTCACATCCCCTTGCGAGTTTGGGAAGAAGAGGTTTACTCTCGACAACCTCATCGAGTCTGGAACTGGTGAGGTTCAGTAGGGAATTAGGGAGACCCTTGTCTTGGGATGCCATGGCGGAGTTCAGTCCTTTCCGCAGTCTTGAGTGAGGGAAGTCTGAGGCTATGCCACTGATGCTGCTGCACCTGCACACAGAAGTTTCTTCAATATCACGAAGACGACCAAAACGTAAGTCTTATCTTGCCTGACGGAAATAATGGTAATACAAGGGGTAGCAACGAAGGGTAATTTCATTTTTCAATGCAAAGTGCTTCGAGATAAGGTAGTTGTGTTGCGGCACTCTTTATTACAGAGTTACGATATTATGAATCAACTAGACAGTTCCCGTGGAAATTCCTCGATTTAGGTTCCACTGCCTTATTTAAAATTATTATAAAGAGGAATGTATTACAAATTTTGAATGAATTATTTAGTTTTAAATAAATACCTCATTAAAATATACTAGACTTCCATTCTGTATCTTATCTACCGATAAGATGGCCTAGCTAGTACCTGTGGAAATCTCATGGCTTAAGAGATGAAATTAAGAATAATTGAAATATAATACATTTTTCAGTTTTACCCATGGTAGTCAGAACCTGAATGTTTTTTATGAACTTTTTACTTTCAAACTGTAATCTCCACGGCAATTACATAGTTTTCAAATAAATGGCACCCATTTATTGTACGCTATTATTAACAACACTTATGTACCTGTTCCTCCTGGTTCATTGGACAAATGTCAAGCAAGTCTTCAAACTTTACATCAAACATTTAAGTATTGCAAGCTGGCAGAGCACAACACTACGGATTTTACAACAAACATTTAACTATCTAACCTAACGTTACAATTTGGATTCACCTTTAATTTGAAATTTAACTGATGAATAGGTTTTATATCAAGAGTTTAATTTTACTTTACGTGTAAAAATGTCATGAATATGTAGTAATTTCATGAATTTTTATGAATACGTTGAGCATTCACCTAGATTTGGAGCGTCCTGTAATAGTTCTAAGTATACAATTGTTATCAAAAGAGGTGCTAATTATATTTCGATGTAATGTAATTATTAATATAATTAATGATCTGATATGAACACAATATATTAAAAGAATTATGAATATTAGCTGCAGGACTTTCAAAAATAGGAGTGCTATACCTACTACATAACACTACTATTTTGTGTATTATTGCAGAAACGTAATAGATTGAAAATAAATTTCTCTACATTAAAATTCTGAATTAATTACAATATTAACCATCTACTTAAGAACACCAGTCGGATTATCATTCCTGATAGTACCATGAGTAAAACAGAAAAATGTTTTATATCATAAACCCTTCTATCTTTTTTAAACCGTGGAATATCCAGGATACAGAATGGAAGTTCTGTGTAGATACATCAATGAAATATACTAACTTAAATCACAATAACTCGTAAATACATTCGTCTCTGTGATGGTTTCGAATTTGTAAACTTTAAACCACGGAACTTCCACGGCAACTTTCTAGTATGTGTAGATTTTACGGATTTGAAAATGACCCAAAACTTTGACTCCGTAATTGTGTTAGATGAGAATGAAATTTGACTGAAAAGGCACAGTATATACAAGTTATTCTCAAATTGTTTTTTCAAATTAATTCCACATTAAAGATGGTCTAATCCCGGCGCTGTACGCTTCTTTTGGGCGTTTTCACCTTATTCCCTAGTCTTGACCATTATCCTTTATTATTATACCCACTTGAGAAAAGACACTCATGAAAGAGCAGTATATATACAACACATGTAGTGCTCCATATATTGTAGAGACATAGAAGGAACGTGACCAGTCCTCCAGTGCAGAAAAAAATTTCAATCAAGGATATAGTATAGATAAATTAGATTTTAAATTCTTTATACGCTGATATTCAAGTCAACTGTTGTAGCAAAGATAGCTAGTTTCCGACTACAAAAACTGCTCGTGATAAATGCTGTGCAAGACACCTGCTTCATAATTAATTAAAGATAAACCCTCGATCTACTGACGGTACTGTTCGTTACCGTCCTATTCGCAGCCCACTAAGTTAACTTCGCTTGGTGTGAACACAACGGTGGGTAGCTGTAACGAGAGTTGCCGTCAGTAGACAAAAGTTAAGCTAGAGACTAAGATTTAGACCCAATCGCTTACCTTGAAATTCTCCTTAGATTTACCATCGGTGAACAAAAAGTTGAAGTAGAAATCATGAAGTCAAAACTCGATCGTTTACTTTAGAATCCTTCCGAGAGTTACCCTCGGTGGACAAAACTTTTATCTATAAATCATGAATTTCTTAGAAAATTATTTGAAGGAGAAAGAACACTAATGCTCGTGAGAGACTTAAGAACCCACCGATGCCTGGAGTCCAATAGCCGCTGTCGCTCAGGGAGCCTGGCAATGCAAGGGGATGCTCTATCCCCGTGCGGTAGAGAACACGTCTTGTCGTCACCGAAGCTGACTCTGAAAGCAAAGTTTTTAATAGAAAACAAAACTATATGTACAGGGTGCGGCAACATGACTTCTTTTTTTCAATGCAAAGCGCTTTGAAAACAGGAAGTTATGTTGCTGCACCTTTGTACGCGAGTACACGCCTGATTTGGGGCATAATCAATCTTCCGAGTAACGTTCTTAAATTTATTCCTTTCCATCGGAGTTAGAAGACTTGGGAATGTAGGCGTCTTAATGATCGCTCCTCAAGATATTGGATGCCCAATTCGAGCATCGGAGAGAGCACTTCTTATCCCTCTATACTGGCATGAACACAACAAGGGAACTAATATTATTGAGATGCTTTTGTATAGGCAAGCAATGCAACAGGAAACCTATCAAACACACGACGGGATTCGCGGAGCGTTAGCACAGGGTGCGGCAACATGACTTCCGTTTTTCAAAGCACATTGCTTTGAAAAAAAAGGAAATTATGTTGCCGGACCCTGAATAACGCAGGCAATTAAAACTGACACCGAGTTCGTGGTCATCCAAATCGCACCTGTTGGAGGAGCGGGACCGTCTGTGCAGGTCTATCATCTGCTGGTCACCAAGCCTCTGAAAGCGATTCTCAGAGGTGCGCTGTGGGGTCATACGACGCTTGATGGCGCCATCCTCGACCCCTAGCAGCCAGTGAGTCTCCAGCTGACCTGCACAGTCACAGCGCAGGCACAGTCACGTCAGCGCAGGCACAGTCACAGTCACGTCAGCGCAGGCACAGTCACAGTCACAGTCACGTCAGCGCAGGCACAGTCACAGTCAC
>VCRD01000135.1:413051-443074 GCA_006783055.1 Trinorchestia longiramus | reverse complement strand
AGCCACGTCAGCACAGGCACAGCCACGTCAGCACAGGCACAGCCACGTCAGCACAGGCACAGCCACGTCAGCACAGGCACAGCCACGTCAGCGCAGTCTTCAAATGTAGGAATTCTGGTCTCGAAAAACAGGAATTAGTATCACGATTTCTGCCAAATTTTGACCTCGAACAATACTCAGATGTTCCAAATAACATGCAATGATAGTTAAAGGACAAAAAACACGCCAGATTACGAGTTATCCAGTCTTGAGTATTTTCATGCCACGATTTGAACATTTCCTACACATTACTGACTGGTATAGTTCACGTGGCACAACGGATCATACGTTCGACCAACTTTCTTCAAAAAAACGCAGTATTTCAATCACGCTTGTTGAAAAACAGGCATTTATATATTTAAGCTAATACTTCAATAACTGCAATCCACTCTGCATTATAGGTATTTAATGACTGCATTTTGTACTTGTTAAATATGAACTATAGGACAACGAAGTAGAACAGTGTTTGATGTCAATGGCCGTAGCATTTGCAATGATAAGAAGCAAGTGAAAAGGCGTGCACTTTGTGCAAACACATCAACACATCAGCTCTGGTTTTCTTGTGATACAAAAAATATTTGTACGAGTATTAGAGAAAGCTAAATGAGAATAAAATATCTAGTTCAAAACCACATAAGCAGAAACAAGTCACTCAGCAAATGTAATAACTGGCAAAAGTAGACATGAGAAGAGACGAGCATGACTCCTGTAGTACTTCATAATACAAGTCTTATAATAACTAAAAGTACGGCAGGTTATTTTAAAGTTTTATTGGAAAGTTTCACTTGCCTTTTCCTTTCATCTCCACCAAGCCTCTTTTTTCTATGACGTATCCACCGAGCTCCTCCAGAGCCTTGCGACACTCGCTGGAGATGTGGATTTTGTTAGGCAGTCCGTTACTGCAATGTACAGCGAACGTCTGAATAAGTTTTATGACTAGTCCGTTACTGCAATGTACAGCGCACGTCTGAATTAGTTTCATGACTAGTCCGTTACTGCAATGTACAGCGCACGTCTGAATTAGTTTCATGACTAGTCCGTTACTGCAATGTGCAGCGCACGTCTGAATTAGTTTCATGACTAGTCCGTTACTGCAATGTACAGTGCACGTCTGAATTAGTTTCATGAGTAGCCCGTTACTGCAATGTTACAGCCATTCCACAACTCCCAGCTATAGCCACTATAACCCCAACTACAGCCTTTCCACATCCTCCAACTACAACCACTCCATAACCACTAAAACTATGTATAGCCACTCCACAACCACTAAAACTATAGCTACAACAATCCCAACATCCTCCCCACCTCTCAAATCTGGCTGCGGTGTTGACGGTGTCCCCGAAGAGACAGTAGCGAGGCATGGACAGCCCCACCACCCCCGCCATCACGGGGCCTGTGTGTACCCCCACGCGGAGCTTCAAGGGTTCGTCGGGACGGTGGGCAATCTTGAAGTCTGTTTGCGACTAGAAAAAAAAATTGTTCAGGGGTCAGCATTAGCAGTCATCATGAAATGGGCAAAGCCGTGTTCTGATGCATGATTCCGAGTCATGGTTGATCCTCGAGCAGCCGTATTCCTTGCTACGCTGTGTGCTGCAGGAATTATTGGTCAAGAAAAGCAAGTTTGATTCCTCGTTTCGCACGTACGTTTTCGATAAGTTTTATAGGTATCAAGGGTTAAGCCGTGCTGAATGGCGACTGATAATTTGCTTTTCAACAATTACTATTCTCATCGGTTACAACCTACGTGCTCTTGAAAATATTTCAATGCATGACACAGTATACTTATTCGTAGGTATTGCAGTTCGAAAGGCAATGCAATCAACTTTTAAGATGCACGAAAGACTTTTCAAGACACTGCCATCCGAATCACTGCCCGCATGTGGACAATCATGTTAATTTTTGAAAGGCGTAATTATTAGGCTATAGGCTGGATTTTATAGTATTAGTAATGAAAAAGTTTCTTCTAAGGAAAAATGTCTTATTAACCTGAAGATTGCCGAAGCGCGAGAATACGTACGCAGCTCTCATTGTTGGTAAGTTTTCCCCAACACCACAAGGTAAAAGCAGTGGGAAGTCTCGCACCCATATTTCAATGCCTAAAAGGTTAAAAAACTAATAATTTTATAACCGTTTCTCAAGAAGAGCTACCTCTCACCAATAATTGAAAAAAGTTAGTTCCTGCTGTACACATTGCATACGCACAACAGGTAGAGGATTAGAGGTGGTTGAGCACACTACCACGTCTCAATTCCGATTAACGTACTGTAAAGTACTTGCCTTGAAAAATATACTCCTTTTCAGTTTCTAAGCTCAACTAGTTTAAATTGAAGTAAAATAAATTTATTCTATAGAAAGTATCAACGTATGAACTGTGGTGTTGGCCATTAGTCATCGAGAGTATTGTCATAGTGCAGGGGACCCACACTACATCACATTTGTACTTTTACGCTCCACAGTTAACGTGTTTTAACATTCATTTTACTACCTCGATCACGGTTTTTTACTAGGTTTGCATATTTTCTCAAGCATATTTGCCCCATTCCCTAATGAAAAGATCCTACTACTGCTCAGCCTACCTTGGTTATGAGCTCAAGAGACATCGAGGCGATTTCCCCTGCGTGTCGTAGGTCATTTTGCTTTTCGGGCAGCCCCGACACAACCATGTAGGCGTCACCGATGGTCTCCACCTTGTACACGTCGTAGCCGCTGATGATGTCGTCAAACATCCGGTAGAGCTCGTCCAGAAACGTCACGATCTTTCGGTAAGATAACAATTCATATTAACTCTGTTACTAAAAGTTATTAAAATATTGATTTTGTTTGGGGCTGTAACCGTTCAATTGGAAGTTTCCTTTAAAGGCATGGAAAGTAGGGCTTTTCACTCGTGGTCGATAATTATTTTGACAAGTTTCAACAAAAACCATGTTTCTTCCAATGCCGCAGCTCCTTGTGTTCACAAAACAGAAATTCAGGATCATAGAAGTATACACACTCGTCTAGGTTTAAACGTTAATGCGTAGTATTTTCAGATTTAAGTTTTCTTTCAGTCATAATGTATCGTCTTATAGAAGATTTCCAAGTTTTTACAACATGCAAAAAACTGATAGACCTAAAAAATAGTTGCAATTTATAAAATTTCCAAGATGTTCCCGTTGTGGCGAATAATTCTGCTAAAAAATCTTGGCATCAACTTGAAAAAGGCATGAATGGCTTGAGTTGAATTTGTCGTTCCGATCCATTTAAGGGTGCTAGAGCCACCTAGACCAGAACTTGTTCAAGTTCACCAGACCAACAGATACATACGTTCTTGATAACTGGAACTTGCAAGAGGAGAAACATTTTGGGCTACTTGGACTGAAACAAAAGACAAAAGGAAAACATTTCGAGCACACCTACACTCACACCTGTAAAGGTGTGCTCTCTGCTGAGAGGGCAGTGAAGCCCACGATGTCGCTGAAATAAATGGTGACGCTGTCAAAACTCTGGGGCTCCACATTGATGCCATGCTTCAGGGACTGTGCAACTGGTCTGCAAGAAAACCCAATCATGCGAATTTTATTTTTCTCTTGTGTATAATTATTGTTTTACGTTTTAATTACAGTGTTTCCACTCCGCAGTGCATTTTGATTTGAAATTTATTTTAAGTCGACATTGTTTAGTTGACATATGAAATAATCGTGCGTTTTAAGTGTGAAATCTTATGACAGAATAGTGATCCATTAAAATAGGTTCAACCAGGATAAAAAACTGCGACAACGAGGGATGGTGCACACACGATGCCTTATATCAGGTTTATACAATTCATGAACGCAGGTTGAGACTTTGTAAAAAGCAATGCCGATTGAAGTTGAAATTTAAATCCAACGTACATAAAAAACAAATTCTCTAAACAGCCACAGAACAATATTTTTTCACCATGTTTTATACAAACAATGTCTCACCCAAAACCTTTAATACAGATTTCTAAATATTTAAAAATACCGGAGATCATACCAACAAAATTTTGACGTAGTTTTCAAATAAAAATTCACAAGTTCTAAAAACGAATGTTGCTGATATTTGACCAGATTTTTTCAGAATGATTTCCTGACCTGGGCAGGACGCTATAGAGGAGCTGGTCTGTAAGCTCTTTCTCCCGTACTAGCTCTTGCGTCCGAGACTCGATGAGTTTTTCCAGATTGTTGTTGTGTTTCTCCATCATGGATACTAGCTGGTCCATCAAGTCCGCAGGCCGCCTGCGCGTGGAAGCATTAGTTACTTTAGTTCTGTTTCCGAGGTCATTAAAATAAAGGAAGATCTGGTCATGAGTTACATCATATTCATTAGAATACAGGCTAAATGTCAGGCGATTTTGGGACTTTTAAAATAATGAAGGCTAGTTTTCCTTCAAAGGTTAAGGCACTTGTATTTTGTGCAGGAAGAGAATTATGACTGGTTGAAAAGATAAACAAGCATGCACTGATACCTTACTAACACGCAACAAGTAGAGGAATTTCAAGCCTACTTATGACTATAGTAACAGAAAAAAAAGATACACCAATTGAACATCTAGTTGGACATTCTCTATTCAAACATTTATCGAACAATGACAATTATATTTTGAGCTTAGATCTCGAGGGCAATCACGGCTAGCTGCTATTAAGGATATTGAAATTGGGATAACTGTCGATCTTTGTTCATACGAAAAATTGTTTGCAGTTTCCAAAATTATCTGCACGTAATGAAGGTACACCACAAGCACTGTATGTATGAAAACAAGATTTGCAACCATCATGCAGCCTAAGTAATGAAAGTAATCAAAATACCACTATGAATGAATTTTTTTAAAAATGAACAATTTATTTATTAAGTAGTAGCTCTTTATCTTGAATATTTTTCACTGTAGTTAGCCTTTTTAAAGGATATATGAACAGCCCCTTCGCTTTAATAGATGGAAAAAGCCAAGTATACGCCGTATACTAACAATTTCTCACCGTTCACCGCTATGTTTGTTGAAGTCAGTCTTGAGGGCCTTAAAGGTAGGTCTGAGACTGCTACTCTCTGCCCAGCAGCTCTTCATGAGGTTGATCATTTGTATATTCGTCCCGAAGGGCTTCTCGATGATCTGCGCCAAGCTGGGCCTCTTCAGTGGCCTCTCAGTGTTAGGCCCTCGTTTTATTTCGTCCAATATTTCTGATAAAATGAGGCAATTAGTCATTGCGGAGGCTTCATTAATTACGCCTCCTCCAGCCATAAGACCATCTTTTAAAATTCATTCAGTTTTAGGAACGTTAACTCTTGTTTGTTGTTACTCTCCCAACACGCAGGAAGCAGAAACTAAGTCAGGAATTGAGGTAAGTGACTGAAATTTTATCAAAATATTAATACATAATGTGTAATCAGGATGTTCCCATTTTCTTCTACAAATGTCGTTTAGTATTTACTGCAAATATATATTAATCGAAAAAAGAACAGTTAAATCTACCTCACGCTACACATTGTATAACGGACACCATAATTTCAGACGCTTTTTTTACCTTTGCCCTACTGCCTAGCGTATAAATCTTTCAAACGGTGCATATTTAGCATTTCTCGTTCATGAATAAAAATAACAGCACGTATTTTATTAGCCAGCTGAAATCAAAGTTTCAGTGACCACAAAGTAGATAATTTATGACAAAACTAAATGCTAAGCTAAACCTAAACTAATGGCTTTCACAAGACCATATGTGTCAGAAAAACGATCTGACTTCTTCGTAGGCATGATAAAATCAAAGTTGAGTAACAGCATCCACTTGACCAATTTAAATCCCAAAGCAAAATTAAACAAAAATAATTATATTATATGCTCATTTCAATTTTCGCTCACTTTTCGTTCCTTACATACGCCATTGCGCTTCAATCATACCTAGGCTTAAGCGAGATCATTTTGCTGCACCCTGTACGTGAAGGGGAGGAATCCAAGACTCACTGTTCAACGCAGTCTCGTAGTTGCAGTCGAAATCAACGTCGCTGAGCCCAAAAGGTCCTATTCGGTTAAGGGTCTCGTGCAGGATGATCCCGAAGGCGTACACGTCTGCCTCTTTGGTTGCAGTCACCTTCTCCTCATCCTCCTCCTCCTTCAGCAGCTCCGGAGCACAGTACAGTTTGTCTAAGTGGAAATGAAAAGGAAATCTAGAGATTCAATTTATAATGGGCGGGGTACTATGTATATTGTGTGTATGAAGACTAGTTGAATTTATCAGAAATAATTTTGTTTCTCTTAAAGTTACCTAAAATTCAAATTTCTCAAGTTCTTAGCCGTCAAAATCTCCTACACACCAGGGGGGTCATTCATTTGAAATTCACAGAAGAGGGCTACTTTCATTTGAGCTGCTGATTGTTGTAATGAATCCGTCCCTAAATGTTCTCAATTCATAATAAATATGAACTGCCGACTACGAGAAAACTCAGACGTCACGAAACGAGTTAAAACAATTTATTCGAGTGAATAAAAGTTGATGATGTAGCATTCACACGCTTAGCATAAATTAAATTGCTGAAAAGTTATAAAATTGCACACGCGCAAAATTCGTTAGTCGTGAGAAGGTTGTACTACAAAATCTAATCTAAGTCTGACATCCACGAGGGTAATTCCACGGTTACAGATGGAAGTGTAATCTGTCTCGACAGTCTAACCCATAGTTCTGAAACTAGGAAAATCTTCCACGCAATAGTTAAATACAAGAAGTTTTCATTTGGTGCAGATTAGGTTAGCAGAAAAATTAGGTCCACAACTGCACTCTTTCCTAACCAATCAGCTACACGGAGCTATGAGAACTTAGTTGGCAAAGTTCAAAATTAAAAAAAACTCAGTCTCTGGTTACATAAGATCAACAAAATATTCACCTAAAATCTGAAATTAGGTTCATACTCACAGGCACAAAAAAATGAACAGCCCTTCACTTCCCTAAAATAAAATTTGAAAGGAACAAGGTATAAACTATTTAACATTGAAAACGGCAAAAATTAACGTTCTGGGCCATAAACCCTAGTACAAATAAAAAGAGATATCGGTAATATGATACTATTAAATTAATTTCCCCCAAAAAATTGTGAACAAACCTCACTGTTTCCCTGTGAATTTCAAACTGAACACACTTTCTGCAAATATGTCACTTAGTCTTTCAAATTTAATACAAATTTCCGGCTGTGTGCGAATGGTGAGAACTTCCCAGCACCGCCCTCGTCCTCTCACACCTGTGTCAGGTTTCAAATGTTGGGAGCAAGTCAGAACAAGTCACGACGTTGAAATTAGCAACTGTAATCAAATCTTCTAGCAGCCGAAACCTGACAAAATCCTGCTTGCTGCATGCCATTTGAGATGCCGATCTGTGTTTTTTTAACGTTTTTGGCGTCTCTTTTAAGATCTCAAGCGCTGTCAATGTAAACTAACTGGTGTCTAGTTGATGAATATTGCTTCAAAACTAGATATCATTGCTCCAGAACTGCGGTATCAGAGGCGTTGAAAAATATTTGCATATCTACTCTAGTACACATAAGTAATCAACTATCTGATTTTAAAACGAAAGGTACTACTAGAAAAAAATGTGAATTACATATTTGTTATGAATTTTGAGTATCTGAAGAGAATCTTAATTTAATAGTGATCTTTGTCGAAAAGAAATCGGAAGTAGATCCTACTTCAACATCAATGACTACCAATACACAGGAAAATGCAAATATCCGAATTCTTCATCTCTATAATACCCACACTGCATCTTTATTTAAAAATAGCCCTTCGTATTAAAGCAAGCAGTCAAAATAGAAAACATAACAAACGAAAACCAGCATATAAATTTTACCAATGAGAGTAGTAGTGATCTTGACGTGCGTATAAATCAATACCTCAATGAAAAATTATCCGATCATTCAGCTGGGGACTTCATCCTTCAAATTATATCCAATATGATAGGAAATCCAATTCACATTTACAATGCAAGTGAAAACGGTATCTGGAAAATAACACATTATTCGACCCACAACAACATGGCTGACTAATAAGACTCCAGTAATAGTTCACTGAAAAATTAATCACTATAGGGCCCTTATTAATGTAGAAAACATAAACTCGAATAAAAAACCCTTTTCCAAAGGATTAAATAATGCTGCGAGGATCCCTTTCTTTTGCTAACACTACAAGCATCAAACTGCACAATGAACAATCTTTCTCAATAAGCAAACGTCATCAGATAAGGTCTTGGTACGCAATGTGCAAAAGTTCATGGAAGGTTAGGTAAAGTGAAAGTACAAAATTTATGTGCTCGGCAGAAATGTCCAAAAAATCCTCGTACCACCTTTTCACTTAGTTGCGTTAGGGTGCACTGGCAGCATGTAACAAATGTCTAAAGCAAACATGGCAGGTTCCTTGTAGCACTGAAAATGGTATGACTAAGCATAGATCCAAGATAAATCAATAGCACTTTCAGACATCCCTAGCTAGATGACAAAATGCTTCCTGACCCCTGCTAACTGAGAGGGAAAAGTTTACTTTTCTCTGGCATCTACCAAAGTTAGTCTACATCCAAGTCTCTGCAACATATTATCCAGTCTTTGAGGCAGCTTCTATTTCAAAAGATAAATAAAAGTTCATAATAATGTACTCACTGAAGAGCCATTTGAACGAGTCCTTATTTCGCCGCTGGTTAGCTCTCAACTCGGTGAGGCCATAATCCGTGACCTGCAACACCCACCGGCCCGACACCACGCAATTGCTGGCCCTCAAGTAGCCATGTGGACCGTACTGGTCATGTAGGAAGTACATGCCCTATGAAACCATGAAAACATTTCAAATATGTGCTCATGTCTATAATACACAAAACCTGTTAACAATACCGGAAGACATTATGAGGCTCCTCCTTTTTCAGAGACTTCTTTCTAGCAATCCTACCCCTCATATGTATTTTGTGTACTGTTACAATTTTTTTCTATCTTGTTTCTTCTCGACACACTCTGCGCAATCCCTGTTCTTCTGCCTTTACGTAATTGTACCGTCATGACGATGTTAGTTCAAAGGAATACAAGACTCATGCGCCGATTGATCAATTAATATAACATTTCCCATTTCAATGGTACTACTGCTGACGAAAAAATTAACAGCATATTATTTTACCTTAGTGTTAATAATTCCAAACGTCCATGTTTTTCCGTTACGCGTACGAATCGAACATAGATCGAATAAGATATTATAATGAGCAAATGATCTTCCAAAGTCATTAACCTAAAGTTTTCTACACTCATCTAGTATGCAATGTTGTAGCACCATTGTTTGCTGTCAGCATCACGGTTGAAAATCAGTTTCCTAATGTACTACAGTCCCTGTAATTAAACGTAAGAAAAATACACATTATGAATCATGTTTAACTAATATTTCGACTGAGATTCGTTGTGTACTGTTTGTAAATTTATGTCAAAGTACTATCGCCGCGCGTGTTAGTTCAAGTTCTACAGTACAGTATTAAAGAAGTATCATTTATCGATACTTCATTGTACGATATGATACTATTGTATTGTTGCATCTGTGGGAGGAGCTCTTTCCAGTATAATGACCGAACCGATTAAGAGGAAAGGTAACAATAGGAGGTCCGTATGTGTAAACGAAAAGGAATAGCAAATTATATCATGGAGAAAAACAGTGATAGAAATGTCCCTATATCACGACTAAATCCAGGATTAAGTTGTGGCACGTAGATTTACGCTAAGGATACACGGCCATTGCCAATTCTCATCAGTTTCAAAATAAAACGAAAGCGTGCAACTCTCAGTCAAGTTAATTTAGGCGAGTGTTTTACACGTAAATATAAAATTAATTCCGTGACTTAAGCATTGACCTTAATAAAATTAATAAATTCAAAGCATATCAATGTGTTCTTAGTCACTTCTTAAATTAAGTATGTAAATTCATTCTGTCATTTTAAACCGGCGTTGAAGAACACAGCCTCAATTCGGGCGTTATTACAACTCATTTGTTGATCTTACTAACCCATTTCTACCCTCAGAGTCTAACAGTGAAGCAATCGCAAAACTTACATTAATCCCTGAAGGTCAGAGCCTTAATTCGTGACTTATTTAAATTTATTTATCTGTCTTATTAACACATATTTCTCTGTGGAATTCAAACGTGAGCTCATCGCAAAGCTGACCTTGATCAGATCCATCATGAGGGACTCTATGAAGGCTTCGTCGAGTGTCGTACAGTCGCTGCTGAGAACATCTCGAAGGGAACCGCGAGCCTGATACTCAGAGATGAGCAACGTCGTCTGCTGTTCGAGGCACACGCCGAAGAAATTGCACACATTCCGGTGTTTTATCGAGCGGATGCAACTGTCCAAGTGTAGACAGGGTATGCAATGTTAGTAACAGTTATGATTTTTTTATATAAAAGTGGTGAGATGATAAATTAATGAAAGCCGTCGAAAATAAATGAATTGAAAAAAAGACTCAGTGAATTAGTTCAGATAGCTTGAAGATAAATTGCTTCAAAAGAAAAATGGCATCAACAAGATGCAATGAGTAACTGAATGTAAAAAAATAGGTCTTTGAAATAATGGAAATCGCTTAAAACACGAAATTTGTTGTTATGAGAGGTTAAGGCGGTGGATGTAAATTGTTTCAGATTGGAAAAAATTGCATGTAAAATCTTGAAAAAAATATGTAACCAAGACCTTGTACAAAATTATTCTAAAAAGTGACAAAAATTATCTAACAATACATTGAAGTAAATGAAAGAGGTAAGATAATTATTAAAACAATATCGTACGTTATTTAAAAAAATATTTGTACCTTCATTCTTCACAAGCAGTATTCAAACTTTGGCTGCAAGTACAGTCATAGAGTTCTTCCATATCATATTCCATACGCTCCATGGGGTTGCAAGTAGAGTCATAGAGTTCTTGCATATCATATTCCATAAGCTCCACGGGGCTACAAGTACAGTCATAGAGTTCTTGCATATCATATTGTATAAGCTCCATGGGGTTGCAAGTAGAGTCATAGAGTTCTAGCATATCATATTCCATAAGGTCTATGGGGCTGCAAATATAGTCACAGAGTTCTTGCGTATCATATTCCATACGCTCCATGGAGAAGCAAATCTAAAAGTGGTTAAAGAAATGGTCACTTACTGTATATCTTTCATCAGTTCCCTGGGGAAGCGATTCTTAGAATCTTTGGGAAAAGCTGGCTTCTGGCAAACAGTCGTGCCCTGATAGATGCCCACTCGAGGGTAGTAAAAGTCACCAGATGGGTTCAGCTGGGCCAGGCTCCTCTGTGCAGATACATGTACAAGGTTTCATAAGGCCAGTATCTTATGAGTCTGGGCGATGTTGAGGAATTGACTACTAGCTTGAAAGAACTTTAGGTTTGAAATTTCGATTTATGAGTGCCAATGTCGACAATACTTTTATTTGTGTCGTGTTACTTTCTGTTTCATTTCCTCCATAATGAACTTCATCATTGAAGACAATGGGAGAAAATAGACAAATCATGGTCGCTCAGCAGTAATCCTTAATTTATAATAGATAATCACTACAAATATTATTGAGCTTGTCAATATTTTCATCATGGCAGTACAGCATACACGGCATCGACTGATGGGGTATTAACTTCTTAATATAAGCGGTAGAGTGACAGCGGACTAGGATGTTTTTGTGTAAAAATAATGTTATGCATTTATTTTTTCCTAAGTTTAATTTTGATTATTCTTCTTTTTCTCACATACAGCAATACTCAGTGTGATGAATAATACGAACAAAATATACTGAAAGTATTTACTAATTCTTTATGCAGGTGCGTATATTTATTTAATACTCTACGAACTTAGCTACCAATACTAAAGTATCTCGTTCATAAATAAATGTTAATTTTTATCAGGCCTTAAATCGAATTGATTGATAAATTATAAGAAATAAATTAAAAGATTTGATAGCTGTTATCTTTGCTTAAAGAACAACAAGGAATAATATGTATTGCTTGCTCTATGTCAGCTGTGGCACCAATCACTGCTGCCAATCACAGTGCCAATCACAGTACACAGGGCAGCAGTGATTGGCCAGACCCCCGATGATGAAGGAAGTATAATAAAAAGTGTAATGAAGGAGGTGTTGTGAATGTTGTATTAAAGAAACTATTCATTTTTTGCTGCAAATCCTACACTGATGTTATTAATGTTGACTCTACTACTCCAATCCCTAACTCTTATTTTAAATAATTTTTTGAAACACTCAGGAATATAAACGTGGCAACTCAGAATAAGACAATCGTTACATGAGTATTTTTGAAACATATTGCCCTATGGAGCAGGTATGATAAATGTTTTTGCATGGATACACATCCAGAGTACTAAAACTGTTTTTTGTTAATCCACCTACACGTTTAACTGTACATTCATCTGTATTACTTTACTTACTTTATATTACAAAAACAAATAATTAAGTTCATCGCTCACTAGTTCTTACTTTGAATGACAAAAAATACCGGACTCTCTTCGATCGAGACTGTTGAGCTGAAGATGATTTGGTAATTTGTGTTGGTTATATTCTAGTATATTCTAATCTGGTACCAACGACTTGTAATATATTGACTTATATAGACTTGTGCAGGTTATGTTACTCTGTACGTGACATTGTACGCTGCATTATTTATGTTCGCGTATTAGTGATGTTAAAACTTGTGTTGTATATGAATTAACCTTCATGTAATTTGGCGTATACATGTGTTGCATTTAAAAGAATTAAATTGTAAATTGTAATTTGTAGCGTGGGAAATGAACACTTGACTGCAATTGTGCATCATTTCTTTTAATTATCTAGCAAACAACCACTTTTTTACGTATATTTTGCAAAACAATGAGAAAGAAATATCTATAAAATACTGCTCATAATGAACGAGTCAACAACTTAGGGGTACAAAATATTTAGGATATTACAAATCAAACTAGAGAAACAAAATTTGTTTCCAGGATTTCTTTGTACATACGAAATGTGGCAGCTACGCAGGTAGTCAAATAAGCTACACACAAGAAGCGCAGCTTTTTGACAAGATAAATAGACCTTCACTAAATTTGTTCCCCATATTCACATGCTCTTGAAGCCAGCGGTACTTACAGTGGAACCTCGAGGCCTGGTGCTGCAGTCCTTGATATCAGAGGGCGAAATCTTCCACTGTAGCCCCGTGATCTTCCTCTCTGCAGCGAGTAACTTGTGTTGACAGAACAGAATCATCGCCAGCCCGCACGCCAAACCAAGCACGCCGCCCAGAATACCCAGCTTTAGATATTTGTTAGAGGCACATTTCTCGCCCGAAAAACCGCACTTCGGCTCGTCATATATGGTTGCCAACTTGCTGATCGCTTGCTCACTCTAGGACCGAGATTTTATGGAAAGTGTATTAAGTATTCGGCCTTTAATGTGACACAGCCACATATTGCAGACGACATCTAAGCAAGCAAAACCAAAACATGTTCATTCTAAACGTCGTAAGTACATTGCAGGATTGATAAACACCTTAAGTTTTCTTCAAACACACTTTTTCAAGGAGGACTTTAGGGTCCATTTGGTCGTTGAAGGCTTAAGAAATATACTTTGATGAACCAGAAAGTAAGACATGTGTATCTGCTACGCAGTCACTTCTTTAAACTTACTTTGCAAAAAAAGCCATCTTTGACTGATTCTGTAGTCTTTAGTCTCCATAAATGCCCACGTTGATAACTGCTGTGCTAACGAGTTACAAGTACGGCCACCAGAAAATTTAGAGCTGAACTAAAGATCTGAACAAATTGAACTGTACACAGCTTAATTATCTATCCTACAACAAAAATCATAGTTCATAGCTAAAAGCACTTCATAAACTTTTTCCATGAAAAAATTTATGCTCCTTTGAATATACATGAAATTCTTTCAATTGAGGAATAATTAAGGAACTGAACGAACTTCTTACGACTCTCAGTCAAGGCTATACTCATCATTTAATAGTTATAAAGTGAGGCTTCAAATGGAAACTTTTGGAAAAGCTTATCATTCGGGCAGTACCCATCACTAACACACCTCATTTTCACGCACACTGCAGCAGAACAAGACTTTACCTGAAATTTCACGACGTCCACAAAGCAGGAAAAGTCCTCGTCTGTAAAGTCTCCTTCTGCAAAGTCTTTGGCGTTGAAACGCTCTCCGCGATAGCTCGCCTGGCATGGAGTCACAAGCAAATTTTTTCCTTCTCTGAAATGAAAGCTGTCGTCATCATCGTCTTCGCCTCCTGAAGCAGAACACTGAAATGAAGACTTGCGGCTGATGTTAAGCATCGCACCCTGTAACAACCGCCACTGCATGTCAGACAACAAGCTGCTGCAGTTGTTGCAGTTGTAGAACAAATATCCGCTGTAGTTGCCTTTACTTTCTGCTTTGCCGTCCAGCGTTACTTCGTATCCTAAGCTGCCTGTTAAGACAAAAATAAATATACTGTAAATTGCGGACAAATCACAAAAATGTCACTTGAAAGTTTTATTATAGCTAGTTTTGGCTGTGATTTTGTTATTTTTTCGTTGTTAAGTCCCATTACAATTGTTTAAAAAATTAAAAATGTTAACTAAAATAAAAACTACGAAAGATTGTTCGAAATTTGGTTTAAACAAAGAAAACACGTCAACAAAAATGAAAAAGAATAAAAAATTGTTGGAACCTATATAGGAAAAAATTAATTAGCTGTAGAAATTACCTAAGGACTGTATTGTATGAGACTAACCAATGTTGAGAAGCCCATGACGTGTTAGAAAATAGGCCAGACGAATTTTCAATAGTAGCAAGTGGTTGGAAATCTTCTTTCTTTGCTTTAATAAAAGCTCACCACCGTTGCTTATTAGTTAAATGTACTATGTGAGTAAACCTATATACGTACATCCTCGGTAAAATATTTTTGCATGGAAATGATGAAGTGATCCTCTCTTAGTATAGAAATAATATTGTCGATATATTGTAAAAGGTTTCTCAGCTCAGAGGTAATATTGTCGATATATTATAAAAAATATCTTAGTTCACAGATAATATTGTCGATATATGGTAAAAAGTATTTTAGTCAGAGATAATATTGTCGATATAATGTAAAAAATATCATAGTTCAGAGATAATATTGTCGACGTTGAAATACATTGATATTTCAATTGTAATAGTTCAATAAACAAGCCACACAAGACAGTCGTGCTGTCTTAAAGAAAGCCTCACTGTTGTAGGTGTAGTTGCGCATCATGCTGACCACCGCATACCCCATCCTCGCTACCTCGGGCACCGACTTGGAGCCTCCTAGTTGCTCGTACAGCCTTGTTACAGCCTTTGCGTACTCCACCACCGCGTCATACAGGTGTGCTGAGGTCTGGTGTGGTACCACCTTTCCGTACACAAGCACGAAAACGTACATTTTGTGTGCGAATAACTTAGAAGCGTGAAATATCCATAGTATAAAATTCAATCCGATATAATAATTTCTTCAAAAAAGATTCACAGTTTATGTACTTCGCTGTTCAAATTTGAAGAACAAGTTAGACTGAGTGATCTTTTAAGCCAGCGTGACAGTCCCTTGTATAATTAATCCATTTATACTAAGACACCTCGTACCGAACAGCCTTAATAAATACAAGGTGTACACGAAAACTATACATACCGGTTTAAAATACTTCATGGTATTCCACTATTTGTTATGACAAAAAGCACCAACCAGGCGACTGGGAGGGGAGTACGTAAGACAGAAGGGTGGCTTAAGGTTCCTACAAATGATCTTGTTCCTCTTGCGAGAGAAGTCAATGTGAGGATATGTTCCTCTGACCATCAGCAACGCCCTGCTGTACTTCACCAGCAGCTGTCGCTGCTGTTTCTTGCTCAGGTCCGTCAGCAACAACTGGCCTGGGTAGCACATTCCACTATAAATAATACAGTTTGTTTTTTGCTTGGTCCGTCTCTCTGTCACGGCCCTAATATTTAGATAGGAGAAAATTCGGTACTGTATACATGTATAGTAAGCATTGTATTGTGGATACCAATGGCACATCCTCCAATGTCAAAACTCCTTCGCAAAGCAACTGGCAAATCAAACGAAAAATATCCATAAAATACACATAAATTATCACGTATGGGTCTACTAGTAAACTAATAATAATGGCCCAAAATTTTACGAGGATTACAAGTAATTTTATTCCAATTTTGATCTCTGAGTTGTTTTATTCCTATACGCCGGACTTTATTGCTGGTTTACTGAATTACTTGATCCATTTGGTCCAAGTTTTAGCTATTATTTTTGGAGTTCAATGAGTTTTATAGATTTAATTTCAACAGATGCTCTTTATATTGTTTGATGCTCGTTTTATGGTGCATTTTTACAGCGTCCATGGCATTGTGTTTTTTTCGAATCTTTTATGAAATTATAAATTTCAAACTGATGTTGAACTTCTTCACCACTACTGCAAGCAGAGTGGTAGAGAATTCTTTGATTTGCATTATGGTATGAACTTGAAAAAGGTTGTCTCCTGAAGGTAGTTAGAACTTGCACCATCGCCATGCTGCGGTCGTTAAACCAGAAAGATAATAATAATTATGTACCATCACCATTCTCTCGTGGTTAATGAAGTTTGCAACACTCATTATTTATCTGTCACCATACGAGAACAAATGAACCAACTCGGTCCAAAATATAGCGGCTTTCCTGCTGTACTTCCTTTTTTCGTGAAGAATTTGACTAATTTAATCTTTTGTTAGAGAAAAGTAACGTTAACAATAAAAAATAGAACCTTCATGATTTATTTTCATACATCAATAGGTTAATAACCAAAATTGATCATGATTTTGATTGGACGCAAAAATGAGCTGAGAGTGAAATTGTAGTATTACCTTGCAACATTATATTAAAAAACCTCTTCTGCTCTATAATCAAAACATTACCCCCGACTCAGCTAACGGCGAATGTGTCACCAAACGTAAAAAACGTAGATCAATTTGCATAAAAAATACATTTATCTCATGAACATCAAACTTATATTATCTGTGATTTTGAGCAAACATTATGATCACGTCTTTTGTGCAAGATATGATACGTAAACCAGATCCATTTCAAATATGTGTCGCGCACGTGACAATAAAACTACAAAAGTTACACCAATTGAAAAGAAACCGTAGCCAATTCCGTATGCCGATATTGTCCTGCCTTTTCTTTGGAACCACATTTAAACATTAGTTTAAATGCCAACAAAGCCAACAAAGCAAATAATCCTAATACAAAGCAATGTGCATACCCCATATATACGTATGCCAATCCTTGGCATGATGCGCTTCAAACTCGAGGAAGACGAGAAAATACAGCTGGGGTTGCTGCAGCATCCCTTGTAGAGTCATAGCCACCAGAAAATTGCTCACTTCGCGCCGGTGCGCCAGTAGCACGTATACTGGGTAGCAGAAACACACACGTATTTATTGTTTACAGTAGACACTTGTACGTTATGTTGCTTACTGTCTACAGCGTATACTTACTTGCTCTTGATAAGTGGGTAGTCAATTGTATGAGGAAGGGTTATTATAAGGTGATAGTTCCATAGACTACTTGCACAACGTTTCCCACAGCCAGCAAGGAATAAGATTATGATGCCTGACGACTCGTTAAAATTGAACTGAAAAAGCTACTAAGCAACCAGTTGTTCTGAATGCAGGGTAGCTGACTATAATCTGAGCCTACGAACGGCCTATTTCGGTATTTTTTCGTATTAATTTCAAGCAAACAGAGGTGTGAGAATTCCGAATAACATAGCAATTGACAGAATCATGTTCGTGAAGGCCGAAACGAACGAAGAGTATCCACGCTGTCACCATTTTGGCATAGCGCAAGTTATTCATTTATACTAAACAGCGTTGCACAAGAGCTTTGGAGGACATAAGAAATTACCAATGCGTGACGGATAGTAGGAATGTTTCTACAAACAGGGGGACATGGTGCTGTCCAAACCAATATTCGGTCTTGGAGAGTTTCACATCTTGATTACCTTCTTTAATCCAGTGACCAGTTTATAATCTACTAGATATTTGATAGAGATGGAAACCATGTGATTTACACATATGCACTCAATTAATCAGAACATTGCTACTGGAAATTACTTAAGTTGACTCATTGCTTCCAACTCAGTGGCTCAAAAAATTGAAAAAATAAAATCACCTAACAAAGTTTAGGGGAAAAAACATTAACCTATGACATTTTTTTTTGCTCAAACTAATTCTTTCACAGAACTAATTCTTCTTTACTTATTTTACCCTATGGTGTGCAAAAATAGTTCCAAGCTCATCTTTTTATCTTGCAGTCTCCTTAAAAATACATGGGCACCTCCAAGGCTAAAGAAAACTTGACACTCACTCCGGGTTGTGTTTTTCGTTTCGCGGAGCATTTCGTGGATCTGGAGCATCCCGTTCACTTGCATCATGAGAAGAGGCTTCAGGGAATATCGGGAGTTTTTAGCCAAGTAATACAATCTCTCCGCCTTGTTCTTCATGTCTCTGGTGTAGACAATACGGAAGTAGGACCACTTTTGTACCAGCAACAGGTTCATCACATTTTGCAGCACCTGCGTCGAGGAACAAAAAGTGTCACTCGAACATTTTCAAGTCGCTGGGAAAAAGACGACGAAGGATAAGAAGATACTTAACTTCTTGAAAATTAGTGTAAGAGGCGATCCGGAATTTGTCTCGTGTAACTTCAGTTTTGTGCCTTCTACATTATCTAGAAATCAATTTATTGCAAATTTTAATACCAGAAACCATGAACTGAGAAACAAACATTAGGTAGTTTTAGCGTCCGAAGCAAGTCAACAATAAAATTCAATTTGCTTAATCCATGCAAAAACGTATCTAATTTTGAGTAACTTTTAGGGTACCATACAAGAACGTAAATAGCTCCATCTTACACACTGTGGTTTTTGATAAATTAGAAATTTACCTGTAGCCTTATCTTTGAGCGCACAGAATTTAATATCTAAACTACAACTTCAATTTAGGTAAGGAAAAAATATATCAAAACGTAGCACAACTGATTCGTTTCACTGCTAATAATTCACACATTTTTATCCTGTATTAAAGAATATTGAAAGCCGAAATTAAAAGGTTAACGTCAAGAGAGCAGCAATAGAATCGGTGATAGAGTATCCACACCTGCGTGCTGTTATTAGGATGGAAACATTGCAAATATGTATGGAAAAAATCTCTCAACACAAACGGAGGAAAATTACGAATATTTAAAATTCATTTATGTTATCTCTCAAGAATTGAATCCTGCGGCTACATAGACTATAAAGGAGACAGAAAGTACTCGAAGAGGGCTTGTATGTGACCTCAAATGTTTGATGAACACTAATTTTTGTTCCCTATACCAAACGTCCATATCCCGTCTGTACAATAAGCATTCCTGTTAGTAATCAATACGGAGGTTTTGTGTCAGGAAGCTCATGATACAGGCACACAAAACTGGCACCGACGCATGAAGCTCATTTTAGGCAATACTTCCTCTTATCTGGATACTTCCTTTCGAGGTTTAATTTCCATACGATGTCAGTGAGGTAGATGCACCTAAATTATCACAGCACATCTGATACCCAACGCTATTTTCTATAAATTGACACAACACATCCGATGTTAACTCTATTTTCTTTAAATTGGAAATCACACCGAAACAAAATCACATTTCGAGCCCGAAGCTATATTTTACACCAACTCACCGTCTTGTCTTTAGGGTTGAACCTGACGAAGTTACCATAGTTGTAAGTCTGCGTAGAGTTGGCCTCAGCAAGACTGCTGTTGGCATCCTGACAAGCCTGGATATCAAGGTAAGAAGTTACTCATGTTATTGCTGCCCACGTATTATAAATATGTACCTACAGTATTTCTGTTGAAGCTGCCCACACTACGTTATAAATGCCCATGGTATCCCCGTTATAGTCGCCCGTCAGTATCGCACTATACGAATGTAATCCATCATTCGTTGTTTCGGTAAGTTACAATGGAATACTGTAAGCAACATCAATGGTAGTTAGTTCTAGATTCTTTATTGCTACCAACGAGAATTTCTAGTGTAGTTCTAAATTGTATGAGAATTTTTTACTCAGCGACATAAATACTTGAAACTAAACGCAATTTTTAGGTATCGTAACTTCATATTGCACTCTATCTTCGCGAGGAAAGTATTGGCATTCCACCTTGAACATTAAAAATCCCTGATTTTGGGCAGGGTACGTAAAGCGATCGATACTTACGTAAGACAACAGAGGTATGTTGGCCGAGGCAGCGATAACTGCTTCTGTATCGCATGTCTGTTCAGGTCCGATAAAGACGCTCACATTTGACAGCGAGTCTTTGCAGACCTGACCGACGCTGTTAAGTATCACGTTGCGCGTATTGTGAACCTACAATAGAAGTCAAAGCAAGATGCATGAGGAAGCGTTCATTATTCAAAAATGATATTCGATAAGTTAAGTTTTATATTACGTGGGCCTCTCATTTTATTTTTCGAATGATAGTCTTTCAATGCACTGTTCTCTTAATTTTCACTATACTTATTTACAATTCAGTAAAATATTACTCAGATTTGAACCATCATAAATGATTACACAGTTGTTCAAGCAAGAGTTACATGCAAGCAAGAGCTAGCGCAATCTGGCAATTTTACGGTTGTTTCACCAGACATATGTTGAACAACTACGAAATTTTAAGCATATTTTAGGGAACACAAGCTGGTAGCATATATAACAAAAAATTGCAGTAAAATTATCTCATTTCTCAGCCTAGTCCTTACGTTACTTATTGTAGTAAATGAAATGTATCTCACCTGGGTAAATTAGCTATCTAGTTTTTAAATCATCACGCAAAGTAGAAACTAATGTTCAACCAGTGATGTGGAATACAGAGGAAGATCATTAAAAATCGTATAGTTAGCTGCATATACAAGTAATCACACCTAGCATGGAGTGGAAACATCAGTCAAGGAAGCATCAAGAAATATCAGTCAATGAAGAAGTGGTGTAATACATAAATTAGAATTACTTGTGCATGTCCGTCATGACAGCGGGTGGATAAAGTCGGCAGGGCGAGCCACCTTACTTCTTTCAGGAAAGCTGATGCATTTCATTTTAACACGTTGACTCCGAAGTGGTACGTATGTGTACCACTGAGGTTAGGTTCTGTAATTTTTTCAGATCCTTCTACTGACTATACGTACAAAGTGAAGTTTTACACCAATCAGGCAATCGGAGGCAACGTGTTAACACGTTGAGTGCGATACGACCCGCCGGTGGGTCGCTCAGGTTAGGTTCTATAATTTTTTTCAAGGCTTTCTAGTGACTGTGTGTACAAAGTAAAGATTTGCACCAGCTAGGCAATCGCAGGCAACGTGTTAATGACCATGATGTAATCCTAATTACGTGTAAGACTCTCGAGTTCAATGAGTTTTACTTGAGTCTTAACCCTTTAGCGACTAAAAGGACAATACGGCCGTCTTTCACGATCTTTGGGAGAATTGTTCTAATAATTAAACAGTGAGCAATATGAGGTTGCTACTAGGTTTGAACGCGGCGGCATGTTACAGCGTCGTTCTTTTGGCTGCCTGGCTCTCAGCGTGCTTCATTGCATCAGTGTACAGACGGTCTTTGTGAGCTTAGACGTAGAAACTAGAAAACAAATTGGTCGCTAAAGGGTTAACCCTCTACCGCCGTATGGCACTCACGGGGAACATCAGAAAAAATGCTAATTATGTTAAAATTATATTATATGTGAGCAATATGAGGTTGCTACTAGGTTTAAACGCTTCGGCATGTTACAGCGTCGTTCTTTTGGCTGCCTGGCTCTCAGCATGCTTCATTGCATCAGTGTACAGACGGTCTTTGTGAGCTTAAACGTAGAAACTAGAAAAAATAAATTCGTCGGTAAAGGGTTAATTGTGACTCACTTTGCGTGAGTCATAATTACGTTACGTAAATGTAATTTTTTCCTACTACTAGTGATTTATGTGAATCTTACAGGAAATAATAGTTTGGACATACATTCTAAATTCTTGTATTTAAAAACAATGCGTAAATATTGTACCCCTGAAGGTTTTCATTGAAACTAGAGTAGATTTGTCCTTCACAGTCGCTTTAGAATACCGACAGTTGTGTTTCTTGTGATTGGGAGTTGTGTTGTGGGCCAGTAAACCAGTAGTACCCAACTCCCGGTCCGTGGATCAAATGGTACCGGGCAGCACAAGAAACATTTAATTATTTCAATTTTATTCACTGTAATGTATTCCTATCAGTATTGTGCGACTCTCCATGGATGAGAGTGTAAGTGGGAGCTGAGCGGCTGCGAGCAGGCAAAATTATCAAACGTTGACGGGTCCGCAGCGGTCCTAGGCAAATTATCAAACGTTGACCTGTCCGCAGCGGTCCACAGCGGTCCACGGTAAAATTATCAAATGTTAACTGGTCCGCAGCGGTCCGCGGCAAAATTATCAAATGTTAACTGGTCCGCGGCGATAAAAAGGTTCGGGACCACTGCAGTGAACAACCGCACGCACCTCGTACACCAAAGAGTAGTTGTCGGGCAGGAGGCGGCGCTTGTTGACAGCATCTACCGCAAGGGACAGCGCCCCCGCGATCTTGTGACCCAGGAAATTTTTTGTCCAGTCGTCGCCACATGTCGTGAGGAACGAAATGTTCAGAACTCGGTCTGAAAATTTTACGCAAGCGTCTAAATTACTTCGACGAGATGTGAAAGTCGTAAGCAAATAGGAAACAGGTGTTCAGAACTCAGTCTACAAATTTCACGCAAGCGTCTACATTTATAAAAGATTGACCTCAATCACACTTGAAGATATGCCATACTATGTCTCATAATGCGATTGACCTATGTTAATCCTGCCGTTTTTATACTGAAAGTGATGAAGAAATTTATTAATATTTTGCAAGAAATATCAAAGGATATTTCCCCTCACAAATCAGTTACATTAATTTCAATTATGTATTTACATATATCTGTTACAGTCGGTGTCAACAAGTCATTCAATGAATTAATAACAGACAGAGAAACATTCAGAATTATGTGAGAGCTGCAGCAATATTTGGTTCAATTCTTAACTGCATGCCTGGAAAAAGATTTTGTGTTATAGTTAGTCTGGTAGGGAACTTTGTGCATGAATAGAATATAATAGAGCAGAATAAAGCAATAGAAACGAGACCTTTGGCCCACTCTTAGGCTGCTACCCAAGTCCCATGTCGTCTAAAGTAAAGGCATCAATCACGCACGTACACCCCAATCAGGCAAGCCAATTCAGTCATGTACACGTACTTCACTCACGCACAGGCATTTCAGTCACGTACATCTATTACAATACATGTGCATAGCTCCAGGTTGTGTAGTAGTACTTCAAATCCGCTACATACCACATACCATATTCAAATCCTATATATCACATAGCAAAACTCAATTACTAGAGACCCTATAAACTATTGTAGTTACCATAAGGAAATGTTGAACTATCATATAATCAGGTATATTGAAAATATATTTTTTACATTTAAAATTACGTTATTTTAAAACTGGATCTAAGTACGTCATTGGATTTAAAAATACTCAGCTACTTGACTTTCACAGATTCTTCGTTACTTTGATGTAAACCTCTGAAAAATCACGCACAGTAAATTCAATGACCTCTATTTATAATTACCTGACATACATTCATACCAGCTATACAGTGATGTCTTGAGAACAAGATGCTCTTACAACCCAGTAATTTCCTACGTAATTACATTTCACCGCCAAATTTGTTTCGTGATTATATTTTGCACTTGAAACCCAGTAATTTCCTTCAATTACATGTTACCTCCCTCTGCTTACTTGAATCTATCGGCCGGCCTCCCCTTCCAGAGCACTGAAGCTTATTCTTGCACTCCAATGGTTGCAGCCGAGACCTCGACTTTGGAGGCCTAATTGTCAAAGGCAGTGACGTCGCAGACTCAGACATAGAAGACGGCGTCGTCGAAGAATTTGTCAAGATTCTATTGTCTCCGCCAGCAGTGTTGAATAGCACTTCCGACGTGACACGTGAATTATCATCTTGAGTTTTGCCAAGAGTTACGAATGTTGCCAGTAAAATCGTCCTAATGATGACCTTTATAAGCATTTTATAACATGAACTTCTTATTCAAGGTCGCAGTTATGGGGGTGGCGGCTTGGAAGAAAACTGTAACCTGCAGTAAATCTGTCTGTTTTTTACACAGGACACAAAAGTTTACAGTTTCATCAAAAAAATAATTGAGCTAAGGTCATTTCACCTAATTCTCGTTCTCTCTAAAATTTATGAACTCCTAATCTGTAGAAACCGACCCATTACTAAAAAATGACGTCAGGGCGTGTATACCAGTTACAAGTCAATGTTGAGCACTGATGTTTCGTAAAAATGTACTTTTTACGGAAGAAATTCTCGATTGAGTTTCCTTGTTCACTTCTGTTAAAAACTGTCTGTAAGCCCTAACACTTTTTTGCTTCTATGACAGCCGTACGACAATTACTGTATACTTTCATGTACTAGATCAACATTATGAAGACTGTTATGAGAATATGAGGATTAGATTGGAATCAAGTCCCTAACACAAAGATTGACAGTACCTTCAAACACACTGAGAGAGCGATGCTTTATTGAAACCAAAAGTAAAATGTACTGAAAATGTAATAAAATTAGGATATTAACTGATGCAATATGTTTTTGTGACCTTAAATAACGCAAATAACACTGTTTAATTTATTTGGAAATGTTCATTGGAAAAGGAAAGCTTCTTAGAGCTTTGTTGAAAGAATTTGTTTGGAACAATATAACAGTAATACCTTTTTAACGTATCAGAGATGAGCCCTTTATCAAAAATTGCTATAAATATCATTGGATCATGTTGTTTGCCGTAAAAATACTTAGCTACTGGAGAGTTTCTGAAAATTGTCATAAGCAAGATCCGCAAGGCATTTAATTTTTTCCCTGCCTGTTCTATGTGTAAGCAAAAATTCAATACCTTGCAGAAAACACAATAGATATTAAATATATACCTTGAAAGCCGTTGGAACGAATGAACGATCATATCATAATATTGAAAAGCAAACTGAAGGGAATTTCATGTTTTTTGAAATGACTAAACATCCTCCTACTTCTTGACGTTCGAGTCTATCTACCTATACACTATGGACCACAAAAAAGTAAACCCAACTTTAAATGTTAATTACTTCACAGTGAATGAAGATATTTTAGGTCTGTTATTTGCATTAAGTGCAGAGAAATGTTCTCCATAAAAATGTCAAGTCACATCAAATTGGTTCCATTTCTATCTCTCACCAATGAGATAAATAATAACTGTAAAAATGTGAGTTGTATGTGAAGTATATTAAGATTAGGATTGATAGCCAACTTTTAAACATTAGTAACTTTCGATAAAAATACGTAAGTTTCATTTGCACAGAAGAAATGGCACAGAATTGTCATCATCCTCCTTCCAAAGAATTGTTCGTAATGATTTGCAATATTATCCTTACAGAGCTAAAGTTAAGCAACAACTCCTCGAAGGAGATTATCCTCGTCGCTTAAGATTTGCTCACTGGTTCGCTGAACGTCCAGAAATTTTTACTAGATGGTTAGTGGTGGGAGAGGAATGCACATTCCATATGAATGAAGCAGTAAATAAGCAGATCTGTAGGCATTATGCGCCGAAAAACTATCCTCCTGACGAAAATACTTATGAAATCAGCATGAGTAGAGAAATGGTGTCTCTTTGTTTGGGTTTGTGCGGCACCGGATCGGCAATTGAAGGGTGGACAGCACTAGTGGACTACTTGCATTTTTTCCCGTGGTAAATATAGTATATTTTCCACGGGAAAAAATGCAAAGAGTCCACTCCCGTGCTGTCGCTAACACAGCGCTGACGGAGGCGATTACGATCCAGTAGTTTACTATATGAAGGGTGGACCATTTTTTATGCTACTCATGCTGATTTCATAAGAATTTTCTTAGGGAGGATGGTTTTTCTGCGCATAATGCCTACAGATCTGCTTATTTACTGCTTCATTCATATGAAATGTGCATTCCTCTCCCACTAACCATCTAGTAAAAATTTCTGGACGTTCAGCGAACCAGTGAGCAAATCTTAAGCGACGAGGATAATCTCCTTCGAGAAGTTGTTGCTTAACTTTGGCTCTGTAAGGATAATATTGCAAATCATTGCGAACAATTCTTTGGAAGGAGGATGATGAGAATTCTGTGCCATTTCTTCTGTGCAAATGAAACTTAAGTATTTTTATCGAAAGTTACTAATGTTTAAAAGTTGGCTATCAATCCTAATCTTAATATATAATACTTCAGGTGGAACTCACATTTTTACAGCTATTATTTATCTCATAGGTGAGAGATAGAAATGGAACCAATTTGATGTGACTTGACATTTTTATGGAGAACATTTAGCTGCACTTAATGCAAATAACAGGCCTAAAATGTCTTCATTCACTGTGAAGTAATTAATATTTAAAGTTGGGTTTATTTTTTTGTGGTCCGTACTGTATAATCGACTATGTATCTCCATCTCTCTTTCCCTCACTTTGCATCTGTGTGTGTCCGTCCCATTACTTCCTATCTATTACTGAAGAAAAATTATTGAACTAAAATCAGAATGGGTATGCATGCATTACAAGCATTGCATTGTGGATACCAAAGGCACAGGATCACTATAAAACAAGCCATTTGTTCCGTTATTAACTTTCTTCTCTCATACGGCCATGTTATCGTTAGGTAAGATACAAAATGAAAGTTTTGTATGTATTCAAGAAAAATATTCTGATTCTGATGGTACAACGGGTAAAACTGAAAAATGTATTTATTTTATAGACCCTTAATTTTCTTACTTCTGAATCAAAGAATTTTAACGGGTACTATCTCGGCTACGTTATCGTTAGATAAGATGCACAATGGAAGTCCTGCATATATTAATGAAAAGTATTCATTTAAAACGCAATAATTCGTCGTAAATCTTCGATGCATTTATCTTTATTATAATTTCAAATTAGTCAAATCTAAATTGTGGAATTTCCACGGGAACTGGCTAGTAACATATAATATATGATTCACAAACATGATTCATAAAATCGATTCTTGAAATTACCGAATTTGTTCACAGGCCATGTACTGTTCGTGGATCACAGGAGTCCAGAATGGATGCTTTAAATCCCTTCTTAAAGACATCCTGTTTTATTTCATGAAGTATCATAGAATTGGAGTAATAATGTTTTCGTTTATGAAATATAAGCGAAATATTTAAAGCACAAAATTAAATTTCTCTCGAGATAGAAGGATGTCAATAATCTGTTGTATTACATCGAGACAAGTTTTTATAATCTCCATCTTACAATACAAAAACTTAGAACTTCAATAATTGAGTAACTCAGTATAAAAAATTTGAATCGAGTTTCTAAATTTCCCTCACGAAGTACTTAGAGAGAAGTGTAGTGTAGTATACGCATACGTGTACCGCACCCTTCTTTGACAAGATGCAAAGAGACTTAAATGAACAGGGATCACATTTACCTCTTCTGAGAACTATGATAGAGCAGAGTATATATACATCCGTTCTACAGCTAGCTCCGGTGTGTGAGCCAGGGCTAGACAGGCCAAAACATCTTTAGCAATCACAAAAAGTAAAGGTGATGACATGCAAGAAGCCTAAGAATGGGGAATCCTTTGATACCTTTAGGGTAATAATTTACTAGTGTGCTCATTTATTTGCATTGATAAATCTCTCTGTTTTGAGCTGTACAAGTTGTGAATTAGGAATATGTCTTTAAGAGTCATAAAAACACGTAGATTTTATGCACTTTGTAAATGAATTGAGTAGTGTTAGTACCATACCGTACATTGAATCGCTTTAAAAAAATCTTTAAAGGTAATAATGAATTATCTAGTGACAGATCAAGAAAATAAATAAAATAGATATTGTTGAATTGGATACTGGAAAACACATTATGAACGCATGGGTTGATCGCTACTGTAATATAAAAAAGGAAATATATCAAATAGCAGGGGCCTTACAGAGCTTGATCTTCTGTGATTGTCTATTGAAATGTATCGAACCAATTGCCACACTACCGACCTTAACTTTCAATTGTCATCAAATTGACACTTCATGTAGATGCAGTGACTTGCATAGATGATCGTCCCAGTTTATCACCATCATAATGTGTCATAACATCGTACACTAAATGCCTATGGCTGCCTCTCTCTCTCAAAAAAAACGTTTTAAAACGACTTCTGTTTTGTACTCAAAGTAGTTCACCAATAATAACTGTAATGAAATATAAGCGATACACGTCCATTAAATGGGTTTTACCTCGTTCAAACCAAAGATATCTGTTCTTTGGACAACACTTCTGGTGACCACGGCAACGGTATTCCCACAACACCTGACGGAGGTCGTTGTCCACTGAGCCCATAGGAGAGTCCAAGTGAACTGCTCGCCAAATATAGTAAAAAATATCCCCATTATCTTCGTGTACGGTTATATTTAGGTAAGAAATCCCGATGGCGACCGGATGCCGTTATCAAAATCTTCCTCGCCACGAACTTTTCAAACCGGAGGCCCGATAAGATGGTTGATGTTAACTCTTACATGCGTAAGAATTTACCGTGTATTTCCAACATGCATTAATTATTGAAGGTTCTATTTACTGATTATTGTAGAAGCAAGTATACAGCGGAGAATTAAAGTCGTAAAAATTTTACCAATGATTGAAAACACGTTGAACAAATAACGTAGCAGAAATAGAATATAAAATGCTTCAGAAAAGAAATGGCGCGACATCGGCATGCGAGCCGAAGTTGTAAAACGCTTGCAGTCGTAACATTTGATTGTAATCATCAACTACACCACACAAGTGAGAGAACCGAATAGCATCTGATGTGAAGAATGCACATCTATAATTCATATGAAGGCTAACTTTTTAATATAAAAGGAAATTTTAGAATATATTAGCTAACTTTAAAAACCGCTGACAATGAATACGAGCTGTTTCTTGTTTCGTGCCGTGAGCACCCTGGATCGTCGCATGGAGCTCACCATCATCCTTACTCTAAGAATGTTAACCTTAAGAATTTGAAAAACCAATGTACTAGTGTCTATGTACTGTGTACTTGATTGGAAATAAAGTTGTTTGTGTTTTTGTTTGAAATAACAGTTTCCCCAAAAATATCGCTTGTTCACTACGCAGCATCACGCTCATGAGCAGGTGCGATCGTCCAGTTCACACACTGCCTTAAACTTACGAGATCCACTCTTCATAATCACTCAAAACTAGTTCTCATTAATCACATAAAGCCACTCCTACTCACCCATGGTCACTCTTCTTAATGAACTGGAACCATTCTTCTAAATCCCCTAGCACCACTCTTCTCAATCAACAAGAGTCACTCCTAATAACCAAAACCCCTTCCTTCTAACCACCAAGAGCTACTGTTCCTTATTACGTAAATCTACAACGGAACCATTATTCTTTGATATGAACATGCCTCTAGGCATGTTCTTCAACATATGAGGAAAAATTTCTGAGATTTATTACCGTTGTGTTTGCTCCCTGAATAAAAGTTGCAATCAAACCATCTTACTTTCATCCACAGAAGAAATTAAGCCTCTTCAAAAATATGTACCTACGTTGATAATGCGGGTTTGTATCTATTTTGTTTCGGATCCCTCTGATTTTTGTACTACATGGAAAAAGGAGCATATATGGTAGATGCGGGTGTAACTTTTTAATACGGATATTCCTATTTTATGCAGAATATATTAAGTCTCGTATTCATGAACAATTCGGTCGTACACGTATTCTTCAAGGATCCTGAATAATGGACAGTTAATAGTTTTTGATTTACAAACGATCTGTAGCTTGAGCTTGATATACGTATCCCCT
>VCRD01000135.1:288998-396313 GCA_006783055.1 Trinorchestia longiramus | reverse complement strand
AATGGTTACTGGATGCCGTGGCATGCCATGCAGCTGGACATTTTGACAAGCAATGGTTACTGGATGCCGTGGCATGCCATGCAACTGGACATTTTGACAAGCAATGGTTATTGGAAGCCCTGACGAGCGATGATATGTTAACCACTGAAATATCAGCGGTAAATAATATGTAAACTTCCTATTATACGAAATATTCTTACTACAAAACATATGACAGATGGGACATTCAATCTAAAATACCATCTCAAATTGAACTCCAAGCTTTTGTGCAGCTTGATTTTCATTAGGTAATTCATCACGATCCTAAAGTTAGCTCTTTAATGCAAGTGATGGCATATAAAATAAAATATATTTCGTCATTTACGAAAAGAGCAACTCATTGCACATACATACGTGTTAGCTAATTTAACAAAAAATGCACGTACAGACGTATGCAACACAGCGACCATAGAGCGAGAGAGCATGAAAATTAGGTAAGTTGCATTGATGCTAAACACACATGCAACAAAAGAAAAGACACACGTGCAGCTCGGAGGGCGGGTGCAGTAGCTGTGCCTCCCTCTGTAGCTATGCTGCTGCCCTGCCCTTTTACGCCGTAAAGTGGCTCCAGTAACCTTTTCACACGATGCTATTTTATTGAGGGCATTTTCATCGTAAAAGTTTAGGTCATGAATATAGGGGACTTCGAGACAAAAGAATTCATTATAGGTACATAGCGGCAACCTTAAGCCGCCCAGGCCAAGGAGTCGTAAGCAAAGAGTGGCTTCCGTCACGAGTAACCTACGGACACGTTTTTCCTTTGCATTCACGCGCTCATCCTGGCGCTATCAAAAAAAGAAAAACTTTCAACCTTCATTGGAGGGCAAAGCAAGGACGGAACACACATTTATCCAAGTTGGAAGCCTCGGTTCTGATTAATTACAAGACTCAACTTCAACCATTTTCAAGTTGGCATTTTCTGTGAGTTCCTCACATCTTGCACATCTATGGAAGACCTACGTAACAAAACGTAGAAATAATATCCCGTCAGTTCATTACAAAATTTAGCGATGTCATTTAACATGTGAAACTGAATTGAGCAAAAATCAATGAATAATCTCTTCGCCTAGAATTAATTGTGTCAAAATGAGCACCATCACCAGAGTATAATTATCTAATGAGTTTAATTTTATCTAAAAATTCAGAAAAAGAGAATAATTCGTTCTTGGAAAACAAGCTTAGTTTGAGTGAACTGCAATGAATTTCTTTAAAAGATTACCTATATTCAGAGTAGGTATTAGGGGTACCGGAAAGTTCTGTATTGATTTTTGTTTGGAATAATAATTGAAAGAAATATTACCGAGTTTTTTAATGCCCAACAAAATAGTCACCATCATTAGATATAACCTTTGCCCATCTACTTGGGAGCTTTTTAATCCTCCGTTCAAAAAATTAATATCTTTGGAAGAAATAAAAGAATTAAATTCTGCTTCAACCTCGTGAACATTAGTGATTTTTTTCCGCTGATGAAATGCTCTAAAGAACGAAATAAGTGAAAATCTGACGAAGCAAGGTCTGGCGAGTATGGTGCGTGAGAAAGAACTTCCCAACCTAAGGACTTAATTTTTTCTTGAGTTTGTTAGGCAGAATGGGGTCTAGCGTTATCGTGTTGCAAAATGACTCCTTTCCTGTCCACTGAAGCAGAACATTTTTTACGCAACGATGCATTTAAACGTTCGAGTTGCTGACAGTAAAGTTATGCAGTCATAGTTTTTCCTTGCTCTAAACACTCAAAGTTTGAGAAAAGAAAAGGAAAGAAAAGAGGACAGGACTTTCTGGTACCCCTAATATAATGATAGAAGATACCCAGGTTTTGCACTGACCACCAATGATGAAGTTGAAGGAGACGGATGAACAGGCGCTGACTGAGTCGATCATATGCTACTCTTGAATACAGGGCACCCCCCCAAAAAATGTATTCACTCTTTGACTACCCATTACTAGCGGGAGACTAGACTAGGATCAGAATCATAAAGTACTTTTTTATGACATTCTTCTTGTATATATTATTTTTAATTTAGCTCATTAGACTTGTATCAACATCAATAAGCACCTAAATCAAAACAAAATACATGAGCAATGGACAGGCAAAGTGCTTATACATTTTTTTGAGGTACACTCTGTACTTTGAATTTATTATATATATATATATATATATATATATATATATATATATTTATACGAACACAGTATCAAGCTAGTTTTGATATTGAGCACTCGGAGTCAATATATTTCAACATGTTTTTATTTCGTCTGAAATTTTGCTCTTCCCAACCCCGACTCCACGAGGCAAACGGCAAAAAATTTTCGTCAAAAAATCACGAGAGCTCATCTTGAGTTAGTAGCTATTCCTCCTGCATTCGAAAGTTTGAACACTAGTGCTTTTTGAGCCTATATCCTAGTACTTCATGAAAGTTCAACAATACAAATAGATCATTAACATTATTTTCAACAAATTTAAATGAATACAAATGTGAAATTACAAGAATATCGCTTATTCAGCTCTAAAAAAGAGTGATTTTCGAATGTAAGCTCCTCAATCAAATTGTTCATGGACCGAATTTGTTCAAATGGTCATTCAACTGTGGTTTACTAAGATGTTTGCATGCACCTGCGCTTTTAAAAATATCATACAACGGCCTCCACAAACTTTTGCTTAGATCATTGGCCCTATAGAAGGTGAGGTACGGGAATTACTAAAGCGTAACTGTAATCACTAGAAGTTTGAGTCCAGTAACGCCATACAATTTGACGCCTTTACAGCGTAATGTTCGTCCGTGCACTTTGGCCTGGTATGTCGAGGGGTCAGACGAGTAGAAGTGTCCTGCTTTGAACAGTTTTTAGAAACATTTACTCTTTCTTGCAAGGAAAAACTCGGATTGACTGTACACATACCATGCAAATACACTGTAGTGAACCGCATGGCTTCACTACAACACCTCAAATTTTCTTTTATTGCATTACATGCTTGAACCATACATATGTAGCGCTAGTAAAACACCGAGAAGATGCTCATCCCTATCTCTCATTTTCAAGATCTTTCAAGTGATAACTGGCAGTATAGCAGGGCTTGACACGATATCTTGTAGATACCAGAAGTTAATGCACTTTTTGCACAAGAATGCATCTCCAGTAAAATCGAATACAACGAAAACAGCTAGTTTCATTAATATAGTATTTGTGGTTAAAAGCACAAATGTGTGGTAAAATATACAAATGCACGGTAACAAAAGGAACAAAGAATATACAAATCGTGAAAAAGTACAGCGATAGATCAAATGGTTAATTTGTAAAGGGAAAGACAACTTCCATGGGGGAAGGGTGAGAAAATACAAGCGTACATACATACATATACATAAATGTACATATATATGTACATATATATATATATATATATATATATATATTTAGGTCTGCTACGCTTGAGGCAAGAAACCGCACCCGTCGGGGAGCAAGTAACTTTCAGTTTCAATAGAAAGAAAGCGAGGCATGAGCTCGGCTGAATAGGGTTTCGCAGGCTTGGCAAGAAGGCTTGTTCCAGGGTATGAACATCATTAGCATTGTCGAGTGAATTGGACGTTGCATTTCCCTTGTGAAGTTTTCACGACTATTTTTACTTGATTAAAATGGTGTTAACTGTAAAATTAATTGAATTCAATCCATGGTTTAGTGTCTCGCTTGGTGCAGTCAGGATGAGAACAGCGTCAACATTGCCGTTGGACGAAAAAGGGAAAAACGAAGAAGAAGAAGAAGAAGTGATCACCTTGTAGCTACATAGAAGTTGATCAATCGATTTTTCCTATAATACAGGAAATAAAAAACAATTAAAAACACGTCCTATCCATACCTCTAATGCTACACCCATAACTGACTCCCGCCCGCACTGGTGAAATTCTACTATTGTAAGTGTAGTGGGACTCTGGTCTGGGAAACGTTAAGTAGCTATCCAAAGCATATTTTTTCCTGGACTGCGGGGCATCAATCCGAAGGTTCAATCCCAACACTCCTTAAAACAGAGAAACTGATTAGATGCTTACACAATCGTTTTTCTTCAGGCATTGTGACAGGAGATAAATAAAGTTGGAGAATGAAGGATGTGTGGCGTTGTTATTGCTCTATTCATAATTATCTAAATTGTCAAGATAAAGCTTTCAAACATCCATAACAAAGAAATAAATAATAAGCGAGAGTAGGAAACTGTTAAGTAGCAGATTTCAGAGAAGTATTAAAACAAAGAAATAACACGTACTTTACGTGTTACGCAATGTGCCAAAATTCCGAACATCAGCTACCTCTACGTTGGCAGTCTCCATCTTGGTAACTGCCCTGTAAAATCTTCAATGAACAAACAAAATATCAATTCTGCTCCAAATCACGTTTTAAATAGTGCCTCAATTATATGTATATCTACTTTAATTATCAAGTCAACTTTTCTCTCCCCAATTTAATTGTCCGACAACAGAATTCTGTTCCTCCCCCTCCTACCTTAATGTTCTCAGCCCCACATCACACTTTCGAAAACGTACCTCCGAATAGAAATTCTTTCGTTGACTACGGGAAAGTTCATGAAGGTGCCAGTTAATTTTCCAGATGGCCGATATTTAAATATACGTATGTATGTACATGCATACATATATGTTCATACATCTATCAGCCATAGCTAGCCCCATTACGGTTATCGGCTGTTCGAGAGTCTGTAACGCAACCGATGGGCCAGTTGAGCCAAATGTCTGTCGTATGCGGAGCTGTAATTCTCTCTTCATTAAGCAACAATATTGTCTGCCTCTGTGTAGCATATTACAATTTATTTTAAGAGAAATAAAACATTATTTTACGCCAAACAAATTACTGTAATAACTGAACCCCTAAATTTCTCGCACTGTCTCCCCAACTGAATCCAAATTCTGCAGCCCACAATTTTTGCATATCCAACGGCTAATGATCGAAGCTTCTCTAAAGCCACCATAATGTTTAAACCTTCACTTTTACACACACATTCTTTGTATATTCCCTACATTTTTGCGTTCGTTTGAATCATATAAACCCTTACAAAACAATTTTCCTAAAATTAGTGCGTAGATTTTTCCCAGCTTTCTTACAACTGGAAGCTTATATCTCTGAACTACCTCTCCATTAAATAACTAGCTGCAACTCCCTCTGATTTACGACTTCTCTTGAGTCATAAAGTGCTGTGGAGTCATTGAATCAAGAGCTGCATGCGTGTAGGCATCTACAAGTATCAGTCAATAGTGAAGCCACCTGTGCACTAGGCAGGCAATGTGCTCGTCCAGCAGGTCGGGGTCGTACCGATGGACTGCCTTCAAAAAAAGAGAAAGCCTGTTCAGTGGGAAAATAGATATCTAAAATACAGAACGACCTCCGCCGTAGTAGTCATTTTGAGAGTAGACCAGTGAGCATTTGTTACAGATCAGACTATCGCTCAAACACTTCATATCAACTTGACTGACTGGTTTTCACTACAATCTACGGAAATTACTTCGCAAAGTTTTCATGCGATGGAACAAGATTAAACATACATTAAATTTGACATGTATAAAGCAATTTCCTTCATACATGATACGGGGTTCATCAGTCGGTAAAAAAGTGCCTGTCAAAATAGAATAACTCGACAATTTTAATGACATTCCCATTTTCTTGCTCTCTTATCACCTGAAAGCAATGTAGGTTACGACTTTTAAGAGAGCGTTCAACAGTCACAAAGACAAACACATGAGTATGGATGGCTTTTGCCTGACTGCTCAGGGGTGAATACGAGTGACCTATGGTTTTCGTGAGAGTCACTCCCTTGCAACGATAGTTTAAAACATTTCCTCTTATTCCAAGTGGGAAAAATGGTCCAAATTCTTTCATTCAACGTAACATTGATGAATCATAGTGACAAGAATAATAATACGAAGTGATTACGTATTTGTTAAGAATTTTCGAACGTATTCAGGTTCATTTACTTCTGGTATCCAACGCAACAGCGTTATAAATTTAGCGAGAATAAATTTAGCACAAGAAAGATAAACTGTAGTTTAAAGCAGTGTTCCCAATCAACAAAACTCCATTCGCACAGAGTTAGGACTTTTAGGAATTCCTTTTCGCCAAGTGAGTTCTTAAGTTAAGTGCGCTCCTCAAATTTCGTTTGAGGTCTGTCGGGAGTAATGCACCAAAATGCAAGAGAGCAACACAAGAGACGTTTAGTGCCGCCTAATAGTACCATTGAAGGAGCATTGTGTTCGTGGGCATAGACTGTATAGAGTCAAAGTCGGCGAGCTACAAAGCAGAGCGCAGGCGGGCAGCAGCACACAGAACCTTTGCCTTGACCCTGTTTATTGCTGCTTCTCTTCACATGATATTTGGCCGGGTTCCAAGCAAGTGTGTAGCCTAACTCGAGGGCTGGAGGAGAGCAGGGCTGTCTGTTATGCTGATGCGTGCGTGTTATAACATGTTTACGTTGCTCATAAAACTCGACAACTGCGAGGTTGTAGTCTGTTCGCTCGCTCATGGCTGCATGAGAGGGGCTCGGGCCACCAGAAAAAGAATACTCTTCAGTGCGGACGTGAGCTTTTATCGGGAACAAAAATGTCTCGAGAAACACTCGCTAACGTGCGTTCCTTCAACCAAAGCTCTTAAGATGGCACTTGCCATTGATGAAACTCAACACGGTTTGTACAGTGAAAATATTTACAGGCACTGCAGTTGTAAGCACTCTTTCAACCTCAGAAGAAAGGAACAGAAAAGGAGGGTCTTTTAAATTTCAGAATACACGCAATAGAACATTACGTACGACACACCATCTTTGATTTCGTGGATGAAATGCGAAATATTGTAAGAAATGAAAGGTTGTTTCTTGTAAACATCTGGCACCAACGAAATAGCCTAAGTCTTCAAAGGTAGGAATAAGTAAACAAACCAGTGACGTAGAGGTCACGCTCAGCTGCGCGCCGCAGTCAGCTTTGCATAATTTGCCCACACAATGGCTTGCTTCTTGCATCAAATAAAAAACAGGGCCTCGAATTGAGGCCTCTCAAAAAGTCCAATAAAGCGAGTAAATAAAAGGACAAGTTGCTACAAAATTCCAATGAAACAAGCAAATAGAGCGGCAAGTTAGAGTAAAAACGTTGTCTGAGGACTCGTTCTCTGTCAGCAGAAAATCAACAGGACTGAGGTTAATGCTTTCATGTCAGAAAGAGGGACTGCGAAAGCAACGTGGAGGAAATTATTATTTTCACCCATGAAATGCAACCATATTCTACGTTTGTATGACAACAAAATAATTTTCTTCCTCATCTCATGACACGGTGGGGTTTGATAAAGGTTGGAACACGGCATCTCGCTGGAGAGCTGTAAGCTCTGAGTTGTTAACGCATCTTCATTCTCCGACTTTACTGTATGGAAATGTAGCAACAATAAACAGCCTGCCAACATCCGCGGGCTGGACACTGAACCTAATTTCTCTCGCTCTCTACTCGACATCGCACAATGAACGATACTGTGCTAATTCGAATGTAAATATTTTCTTGAGCAAAATTAAATCGAACGTGCTCATCAGACGCCCAAGCTCTATTTAAAAGAGCTGATACGACCAAAGTGACCGTACTTAGCATAAACTAGATAAACAGTTCAATTCTTACATTTTATTTTGCATTGACAAATTCTAGCAATTTAAAAAGTGTTCCAAAACATAAAATTTAAATAACATTATCCAGAAGATAAGCACGTTAATTGGGAAGCATAATTTCATACTAGGGAAGCCTTGCTAGCTGCTAAATATTCAGATGTTATTTAGCAGTTGAAAATTATGTACGTGGAAAAAATTTACAGTACTTACTTAGTACTTCAAATGAAGATTCTATATTCCTGGATTATTTTTTACATCCATTAATTTGATGAGCATAGTATGAGGCAATTAGAAACTGGATTCATTATATGAACAGACGTGAAAAATAATTATTATCTTAACATATTGAACGCTTTAATTATTCATTTCCTATGGAACGTCTTTCGAAGATATTCTATAACCAAATGATACAAGATTACCAAATTGAGTTGAATATTTTGCTGCATTTTGCTACTGAAATCACGAATAATTCATTCGTACTTAGCGGTGGGAAGGCTCTGCAAATAATAAGAATTTGTGCATCGATGAAACAAATCAAGTTCAAGCTTCTTTGAAACTTCACTCTTCAGCGGTCGCCAGATGAGACATTCTTCCTGCATTCACGGAAGCTCTCGTCCATGATTGCCAAGCTGTGTTTTATTCCTGTGGCTGGCCACAAACCGAACCAAGTCCCCTGAGTTAACGAAGCGTGGCATTAATTTAAAATTTTTATACGAGTTGGCACATATGAGAACATGAAAGCTAAGCGACTAAGGTGTGCAATCTTGATGTTGTTGGGTGACGTCATCGTGGTAATCTGATGTTGTGTGTTATGTTTCTTAATCGATCGACTACTTCGATGTTGGCTTGCACAAAAATGTTGGAAATAAACAAGCATCCCTTTAAAATATTTTTAGCATGCAACAATTTAGAAATAAGAAAGAATATTTCTATATATGTAGCGCTGAATTAATTCCTCTACGCATGATTAGCTATCAGAGCAGAGACATTCGATTCCGAATGCAGGTTCACCATTCGGTAGAATAAACAACAAATAATAAAGTAATCTAAATAAATTAATGGATACACGAGGGAACTTTCGTTACACGGAGATGTAGAGTAATGAATTGAATCCTCACAGCACCTTTCCCTAATGAAAAAAATTCCTAGTTTATTGAATGGGTAATATATACATATATATATATATATACACACATATATATATATATACAAATATATACACATATATATATACAAATATATACACATATACATATATATACATATACATATGTACAGGGTGGCGCGTAAGTAACGCACCCTTTTAAAAAATTAATAATAAATAAAGTATTACCGCACTATACACTGGGTATCTGTAGACAGGATACGACATGTAAATAAACTTTAGGAGTTCCTCTATCGTTTGCAATTATCCCCATCGTTATACCTTTCATAGTTTATTTATTATTAATTTTTTAAAAGGGTGCGTTACTTATGCGCCACCCTGTATATATACATATACATATATATCTTTTTTGTCTATGACATGTCCCAAAACGATAACAACGAAATTTCAATGCACCGATGGTATTCTGATAGTATGTGTGTGTGATATAGAAGTTAACATTTGAAGTTAACTTCAGCCGCCTTTCATTGATCGTGTTCCGAGAAAATATATCACGCACTTTGAGAAAGTCTTGGAAAAGAATTGTGTAAATACCGTAACTGTTCTCGTGTATCTTGCATAAGTAACAAATCTTAAAGACCATACAAATTTGCTGGCAGTTTGCAAACTGCTAAGAAATGATCATATATGAACAGATATGTATAGTTTCAGGTACGGATGTATCAAGACAAGTACAGCTGTACAAACTAATGATTAATGATCCATTTTCAATCAAATCAATGAAAAAACACATTAACTATTCCTAAAATCAGTTCATGATACAAAGAAGCTATTAAAGAGTTCAAAGATCATGTTATGATAAGTATTAGCTCTCTTTGGTAGAATACATACAACAGATAATTAGTCCTTACTAGAAAATCATAATACAAATTGACGTTTCAGTGGCATGGTCATAGCAAGTAAATTTTACGGCGCTCTTTCTTTTCGTCATTAGATGCTAGTCAGAAAATTTTCATCCGAAAATATGGTACTTAAGAAGCAAAATATTTTTTGTTCACAAACCAGAGAGAAAGATATATACGCTCGAATGAACTGAATGTTCACTCAGAACTCGTTTCTATTCTCTCGTCCTAAAACCAGCCTACGCTCCAAAAACTTGTGCTTTAGTTTGTACTCTATTAATTACGCTTGAGAAACTCCTTGCATTAGCTCGTAAGTATAGTTAACAATGAAGTTCTTATGTCGATGCTGATCTTCGTTCCCATTCTCGAATCTTTTGGCAGTGCAGGAGATTCTTAGCCGATGCTGAAGAGTACACGCGGAGGTTCTGTAAAAATGTTAACCATGGGCTGTGAATCCATAAAAATATTGATTTTACAGGAAGTATAAAGTATCGATATCTAGGAGGAAGCGTAGTTGTGGGGCGCAAGTTCTATAATTTTAGGAATGAAAAGATCTCTATTCCAAGACGGCTTACATGTAATATACAGTACAATGATTTCTAAATTCGTGAAGCCGACATCTTAAGACTAGTGATCATGCTTCCAGCGACTGTTCTCACCCATCTTGGGACATGAGGTAGAGGCTTTCAGAGATACGTTGCGATGACCTGGAAGCTTTGAGAAAATTGCTTAAATCAAGTGTCTACCTGGTCCGTGCGTCATAAACAGAAAAAATTAGAGGACTGGACAGAGATTCAAATCCTTGAAACGAGGGGCCTGGCAGCACAAGAAGAGGTCACTCAAACCACTCAGCTAGGGTGGAAGGGTCAGCGTAGTCTCCATGCATCACACACACGAATCTTTAAGAACATGTAACTTTTGACTGATTGAGGGGAGGCATTCTTACAGCACCCCACCTAATTTTCACCACCGCAGAAGTGAAGTCTGAACTTCAAGCAGCACACCCATCCAGATCTGAGGCAACCACGCCTGCTCTACTAAATATCATCGTTTGCTTAACAGCCAAGTGGTCAATAAATAAATGAACGTTCATAAATAAGGTAGTTTATCTGGAGAGATGAGGGCTGTAGGCGGCTGCCAGTGTCAGATGACCACTGGATAAACACAGTTTTACAGTCAACAGTTCATAGGGCGGTCAGTAGCGAGGGCTCCGAAGCCCAGCGTGAGGCAGTTTTTCGTGTTTCGACATTTTCGAGCAATACATATTTATTTGCTTATTATAGAGCAGGCCAAAGACCACATGCCTGGCGAAAAGTAATGCCATGAGGGCGAACCGTAGGAGAACTACCAATGATCTGGAAATGACGACATCTTTATTGCTTTGTAGTTTAAGAATGAGAGTGTTTTTTGTGGTATAAAATCGAAATTATTGTACAAACCAGACAGTTCATTCGTGATTTTCATCAACTATAAACTATGGTTGCGTCAACAATTCATTGATGGTGTCATCAAAGATTTAATCGTGGTATCAAATATTTGCCAAATGCTATCATGAACATTTCTGTAAAATTATTATCTGTGGCCCAACACATTATTTAAGAAGCCCATGGCAGTCCTCAGCAATAACGTCATTATGAGTACCAGCGCCGTGACCGAAATATCTGAGTGTCTTTGTCCTTCGTTGGCAAGGTGCTGCACTCCTACAATTTTTTCCTGTGTTTTTTATGGGATTTGTTCAGCGATAGTTTGAAAAATAGTAAAATGTCCCAAAATAATGATAATTATTAATAACAAAACATTTACTACGAAACAGTAATGATAAATTAGTATTAACAAATTACATAACACTTAAAATAATAATGATTCTAAGAAACTAAGTAAATTTAATAATGGAAAGTATGTATGTGCCCTCAATGCATTTTGAATTCGTATAAGGAATCGTGTCAATCACATAATTTTTTGGCTAAATTGAATCTAAACAAGGAGAAGCTATCAACAGAAATGTTCAAAAGCTGATGGAAACGTTACTGTTAATACAAGGTTTCCCCGCTACATTTACCCTCAAAATGTCTCGACAGCGGCAGGAAAAAATGAATTGAAGTATGAAGTAGACAAATAAACTTTACAGATAATCCCGCTTTTTCAGAAATAACAAAAGTAGAAGAAAGGAAAGAACTACAATACTAAGTTCACAACAGTCTCGTAATAGAATAAAACACGTCAACAGGAACTGGTCGTTTGGTGCAGTCGTGGGTTGCTAATGCGCGTGCCGTTGTCTCTACGGTGCGTAGCTATGAACACTGCACAGATGATCGTGTTAACCATGCATGCAAATAGGGAACCGAGTGTGTCACCATACACTTCCCATTAACGAATTTTATATTCTAGGTATATCCTGGTGAGCACCAAGTCCCAACTGAGGACGATCGCCTTCAACGTCACTACCTTGAAGGGAATACTGATAAATGCTTGCAATAATTCGAGAGTGTGTTAATGCTTGAAATTTGCGTTCGAAGAATTATTAGTATTTAATGCGGCAACAGGTGTTCAAAAAACTTTCATTCAGAGGTGACTTTCACCGCAAAAATTGAACAGCTAAACAAGAAAAAGTCTTTTGCTCGTAAATTCGATCTTGGAAGATATGTACATGAGGTCAGCGTCCATCTGAGTTATCGCCCTTTATAAAAAATTAAGGCACGTATTATTATTTACGGATTACGTTCATTGAAAACATTCATTAAATAATTTGATAAAAGTTATGCAGTCATAAAATGATACGAGCGTACCTATTACAGGGAAATTGAGCAGAGCTTTGTTTACGGGCAGGATCGAGAGAGCGACGTCATACGTTGCCCTGGCACCAAAATGCTTCTACGCTCTAGATTTGAGAACTGGAGTACTCCCACATTCCAACTCTATTGCATGAAAATAGGCCTGACAAAAGCATTATTCACATACCTCTCAATTTCGAATTCACAAGAATTACAAAATGCTTTCAAGTGTCAAGATAAAAAAAAAGCGTAAGACGTCGTTTTAGAGTAGTACTGCACCAAAGTTTGACAAATTTTATTCCTGACATTTCGAAACGACTAGCATCCGTTTTCTGTTCTAGAAAGAGACACTCTAATATTCGTCTCCAGCTTCTCTCCGGCTTATAATTAATGCGTCACCACACCCTTACATTAATTCATTTTCATGAGGTAGCTGAAACAATGCTTTCGAAATCGAACGGTTACATTTTTCGTAATTTGATTAAGGACAAAATGTTTTCTTTGAAAATTACTGAAACACTGAACTACTTGCAGTAGAGCATGCTGTGTTTTTCAATTTTTAATATTACTCTGAAATTCAAATTAGAAGAACCAAATATTGATACTTATTTTCAATTCGAGGCAATTCGCTTCACGCCGTTTTTATTCGATTCAAGCCACGTCAATTTGACCTACGCTATTTCGATTTACGTCATCTCAATTCGATCGACGCTGTTTCAATTTGATTTACGCCGCTTTAATTTCATTTAGGCCAGTTGAATTTTTTCAACTGCAATTCAAGAAAGTGAACAGTTCAGTGAAACTGAGGATAGTGCATTCGTTCTCAATTGATCAGAATCACAATTAGTCTCAAGCATTAGTCATTAGTCACAAGCTTCTTGATCACGATATTCCTATAGATTTATATCTTTTTGAGTCCTATCGTTCGATATATTTGGTCCTGGTTGACACCCTTTAGCTCAAATTAGAGTGGCCTAGTGACTGGAGGAACAGATTTGTGTTCACAAGGTTCGAAATCAGCCCGACTGGGCTACAAGCTTTTATAAGCTAAAAATAGAGCTATTAGTTTCAAAACGATTTCCCCAAGTTAGTTGACATCTACATTGCTCCATCAAAACTATAGTGAATAAAAACTTCTATGGCTTTCATGGGTACGAATTTTTGAATGGTTCTCGAAATGGACCATTTACAGATCAGTAAAGATATGCATTTCAAATCAAAAATAAGCTACTGCATTCTCAAGACTTTGAACTAAAATCTATTCACTCTTACGAAAGTCTCGCTGGCTTGGTATGCACAACAAATCTCACTTGATGTAAACAGTAAATCTCAATGACCTGCCTAATCCGAATTTTTTCGTCGGTTTACCGGAGATAATCATCGATTTGCGGTGATAATCATCGTTTATAATAGGAACTTCCGACGATAGAAATAGTACCGGTTATTGCCGGTAATTATACATGTAAATATTTCCAGACGATGAAAAGTTCGCCGACGATATTGACCGGTCTTTACAGTCTTATTCCTACCGTCATTCCACGCATAGGGAAAAGACGATAGAAATACAGTCTTTTTCGGATAATAATTACCGGTTTATCGTAAGATATCATCGGTTTATCGTAAGAAAAGGCGATAATTACCGGTTAATGCTGACGAAAATTAGCGCCGGTCAGACGATAAAATTCGGATTGGGTGGAATATACAGCAAATATCACTTATTTGAATCGTTCAGCAAATCACACACACTTGAGATAAAACAAATATTTTTGACATAGAACATGCCAAAAACCTCAATGAATTGACATAGACAGTTAAATATAACTTTGTTAGGCATGTAGCACAATTTTTAATGAAAATCTGTCTAAAATAAGATTAAGAACAGGGACATGATACTGTGTTTGTCATAAATATGACTTGCTAAATTAAATTAGCATGCTTGCAAGGCTAATACATGCGAGTAGAAATAATTGCACTTGTCAATTGGAAATCGTAGATATGTAAAGAGCTTGCAGTAATAATTTACGATGAAAGTGGCATGTGACATGAGTTTCATCATATGCATTTACACCTGTATTTAGAAAAGAGGACCAACGAGTTCATGCTGCCTCGGTTGTGAAATAGGTCTCGTTATCACCGGTAATAAGAGACCTACTATACCAATTTCCGGAGAAAATACAATCTGGTCTAGATACGAATTGAGGTTTGGGTTACGAAAAACATCCAGTAACAAATTTAATGCTACATTTTTTGAAGTAAAAATGCACTGCATCGAGTTACAGTTGGGGGCCCAAGTCTGTGTTCGGCTTCTAGAGATTGCAATCGGTGCCGCAAGGCCTCGATCTTTGAGATAGTATCGCCATATAAGGTAGAAACCTATCCGTTTTTTAGGTAGTGTTCTCCATTAGAGACTTCGTTCGGTCCAGTAAATGGGCAGGTATTCAGTGCCCTGGATATCTGGCCGTTTAAGGGAATTTTGATGCTCTTTACAAGATTCTCCTGAGTTATCACGTTGCGAAGCTTCGAATACGACCGAGCTGAACACAGAGGCCCTCACGCGATGCAAACAATTAAACTTTACTCTTAAAAAGAGGACTCTGCTGATAGTCAGACTGTCTTGCATACGTGCATTTGTGTTTTGGTATTGCAGGTTGGCTTGGCTGAGCATAAAGCGAAAACTGTTCTTGTATTTGCTGCAGTTTGTGAAATATAATGAGAAAACATGTGGAAATTAGGACCACCTTCTTCAAGCTCTGGTAACAAAAGGGAACATCGTTAATTTTATACGGAATGAGAAATCATAGCCATTTAACAGTTCGATGAGGCCGTCGACACCCGCTGGCGCTGCCTGCGTTCACTTATGTATGCAATACTGAGACACTCTCATCCAGTTCCTTATGTCTAAACGACAGCATATTAAACATAGTTTGCATAAAGTAGACATCAGCAGGACTTCGGACCTTCACATCATTTGGTCGAAGTGGAGACAAAATTCTTCAATCAGGCTTCAATCCAATTGATAATACAACGATTCTGTCGTTCTGAATTGTGACCTACACGATACACCACTTTCGTTTTCCCGCACATAATCATTTTGTATTAGCTGCAAAATTAAGTAAATTAATTAAAGAAGTTGTCTGCCCCCACAAAGAATAAGATTTATCTAGAATGGATAATTTAGGATGCATTTATAACGTCTAACCAAAATCAGCAGATACGCTGGATGTTAAAATTTATTTCTTAAGATACTTGGCTGCTGTAGAATCATGACATAAGGCAGTCGAAAATTATTCAAAATCACAACAGTTTTAGCTCATTCGTATTAGATATCAAGGTAAAATTGAGGGTAGAAAAAATTAGTTCCAATCAACATGAATATTATTGTTTTAAGTCTGTGCCGCCCAACAATGACCTGTCTAAAATTTAGTCGTGGCAAAATTGTGCAGCTTCTGTTAACTTTGAGAATTAAGCTAAAATGATAACTCATGGCAGAAGCTTGGCAAATGAACAGTTCTTATACTGAACATGTTTCGGCGTTCTGTTCTTAATCTTGTTTACGAGTGTATATTTAAATCAGTTCGAACCGTACTTATGGTTTGTATATCAGTCCGTTCGTATTTTCGTCAAATAAAATATGAGTGTTCATTTTGCTCTTCAATACCAGGATACCAAAGGTACAGATTTTGTGATAGAAGTGTCAAGGGATTGAATACCCCTAAGCCATTTTCTTGTGATTTTCATTTGCACGAGTATCATAACTTTTGTAGGGCATGAAGAGGTTAAGGTTTAGTTAATTAGAAACAGCTTCTTTGAACAAAAATTTTTAGAGTTAGCTTCCGTCTTGATCCAGAGTGAAGTTCAATAATGTCATTAACGTCATAATAATGCAAGCTCTAGACTTCACCTTAATGAGAGTGGCAGCCCTGAGTGGAGATGAAGCTATTTCTTCGTAAGCTTCTCGTTAACACTGTACGACATTAATTAAATATTTTAGGCAGAAACTTGGGCACTCAATGTAAAAAGGTGGTAAGACCTAAACAAAGAATAGGGACTAAATTATTTAATAAACTCATCAATACTTACAATGCATATCACTCAGAAACAGGTCGGAGACGCAGATTCCTAGAGAGTAGTCCATGGCTTCTATTTCCGTTCGCTCGTACGGTGCTCTTCTAGCGTGACATGGGGTACACAGGAAGCCGTGTGGGGAACTATTTCCTATTAAAAAAACTTTTTATTCTTGGCCATCGGATTTAAACAATAATACCACCTATGTTACATGTATGTATAGTTGAGAAGCTGTCATCTATTGGCTAAAATTCAGCCATCCGTAAAATTTAAAGTGGATAACATTCGATAATAGAATCATACAATGCGTTGTTTAGAGGTTTATCCAGTCGACAATTTAGGAATTTTGAATGGAGAATTAGAATTTCTTAACATGTGGCAAAGCTTTCATAATTTCAAAAATTGATATCTAGGTGCGTCAGCAGCCATGGCAATATAAGGATTTACTCAGAATTCTTTATGCTAAGACATATGTGCAATAAAGACTTAATAGGAATTTCAGAGCCTGACCTATCATAGTCCGGGAGTGCTATCCAGTAAATTTTAACGCATATCAAGCTTCGAGAATAATGGACACACAGTGCAGCTGTGACTCTTCCTAATATCGGAAATGCTAAGAGAACTCGAGTAATAAAGTTCATGCATTGAAGCGTGAGCACAATTATGGCGCTGCAACACTAAGTGTTGTAATGTTACAATTCATGGGACTCGCATATTTGTTAAGAAGGCCAAGGTAAACATAGTTTCACTCACACAAAGTTGTATCATATATCGATCCTTTCACGACGTCCATATAAACAACGCTTTTAATGCAATTGAGTACATTCAATAAAAGTTCTAACACCGATTTGTCAACGCTATCTTTTAGCACTCGTTTATTACTGTCTGCTAATGACGAGTATGAAGAGCACGTAGTTACTTTTGCAGAAACAAGTTCCAATGGCGTGCCTCGAATGAAACAGACGCCTGCCAAAGGAGTTGATTTTGCTTACCTCCCATTGATACTATGAGTAGAAAATTCCAGCATTCTAAAGGAAAGACGCCAAGAATTGATCATGGTGGGAAAAGATTCCCTCTAACATAGTATTCAGTGACCTCTCTTGGTGCAGACGTACCTTAACGTCCGAGTGTATTAAAGATTCATGGCTTCCATTCGACGCTGACGGTGAGAGGAAGATGCCCGCAAAAGGACATCAAGATCATCAAGAAGTCGCTCGGACCTCACGCGACTATGAGATCGTGAAATTTAACAAGCGACTGACATCCAGCGTCGGAGATCTCGGACGTCACAAAGAAAAGAGGAATTTCTTATTGCATTCCTTGAGACCAATCAAGAGACCTAAGAGCAGTTGTGCAAGCCATTTCATGTTTGGCAGATTAACTCAACTCGTAAACAAAGGCCAGTCAAAGAAAGAATCACTCGCCAGTCAGTCATCCGGGCCATTGGACACAAGACAACTCTGACATCAAGTAGCTTGTGGCTGTGTTTGAATAGTTTATTAAAACTAAGGACATGAAACAACCATTACGCTTGACAGCTGGTCTATAAGTTTAATGGTGTTGAAAAACAGAAGTAAAAGTCGAAGACAGGGAGTTTAATTCGGAAGTTATTGCAAAAACACACCCGGGGAGCAGAAGACAGCTATGGCGTCAGGTGTAGTTACAGTGTTTAAAAATTTAATGAAGTATTTTCAAAGGAAACCATGTTTATGATATTGCCTTGAATGTCTAAGACTCTTTCATTTTCGTTAAGTAGTACAAAATGTTGGAAAAAGCGAATCATAGCGACACAATACGCTATTTTAATGTCCCGACGATAGCAGCAAGTCTAAGATAAGCGCTCTGTCAGTTTAGTCGCAGATATTAAGTTTCAAAGCTTAAGGCAGAAAATACTGACGCTGACTCGTAGTTTTTTATGCTTTATATGTCGAGGAATGTACTCATAAAGGAGACAGGGTTAGAAAACTTTAGCATTTTCCCTTGGATGGACTTTCCTATTATTCCTATAATGAACCGTCCTATAATTCTAATAAAGAACTTTCCGATAATAAAATAGTAAAATGAACTATCCTATGATTCGTACAACAAACTTTCCAATAATTCTTCACCTTTCTGATCTTAGGGAGAATGTCAGGGTATGCCCTACCACGGCATAACTATCATCGATTCTGACGCACATAAATGTTTGGTTACAACTATAATCTAAGCATTCAAGTACCTTACATGGTTGCCAGTATGAGAAACACAAAACACTTCAACAGGTTTGATTCTACAAGAAAGCATCATCATATGAAAATAATAATGATTAAAAGTTATGAATGATTACAAATACCTTTCAACATACATATATGAAAATCATAACGAATCCAATAATTTGCTTTACGTTACAGTAAGGCCCATACTCGTACAAATGGGTATCATAGTATGCCCCCAAATTATTCATAATTTATTTGATGAAATACAATAGCTGAAACAAACAGTGAACGTAGAATGCAAAGAAAAGTATATACAACAATTTTAAGAAGGTTAAGTGTAAAACTAATATCGCTCATATATTCAGTACATAAATAATACATAAAATTAGAGACCATTTGAAGATTTGTTTGATGCCACTCTATCAAAAAACGTTACACTGAAACATAATGAGTATTCTTCCTTGATTATCGCAGTGTTACGTTTGAAATCAAACTTAGCATGCAATATTTATGCAGAGGATGTCATTTCGGACTATTGTCCATGTGATATTTGACTGCACGTTGAATAAATTGCAGGATTTCATTTGGAGACTAAGCAGTGAAATTGAGTGTTATGCCAAAGGCGGTAATCGTGTCAGTAAGTTGCTTCAGAAATCTCACAACTGTAACATGTGAATAATAATAAACGCTCAAACTCGTGAAACAAGGGGCTACGCGCGGAAATTAACGAGTGCTCACTTCATGGGATTTTTAACTCATTTTCACAAGTCAATTGATTTGCGTACGGGCATCGCTTTCCATGAGGTTCCTAAGAAGACATTTTTGGGAAGGCATAGATTTTTCCAAAAGACATTGCGAGCACTAAACATAAATATTCAGTACTCGGGAAATTTTTCAGTCCATGACCAATTAACGAAAAATATTCAAGGTATAGGTTTTGTGTTAGATGAATTTTACATACAAATACTGTATATGCATGGTTGATCAGCTCGAATAGAATTAAGTCACTCATTACGAGGATTTTGCTTTTAAAATGTTCTTCAACAATAAGTAAGAGTTCTGAATTTCCACCTAGGCTGGCACGCTTAGTACTATCGTCAAGGACGATACCTATTGTGTGTAGATAAATCAAAGAAGTGCTGGATGACGTTAAAACGTTTATTTTCTAAAAGTCATTGTTAACCACTGTTTTATTCGACAGAAAACGAAAACAGCAGTTGCAATTTTTATCACATGAAAAAATAACTGGTGAGTAGACTGGTTTCATGGTTAGCATGGCCAGTGTTGGAAAATCAATTTTAAATCTTTGATAAGATAGCGTAAATCGAAGTACGAAATAAATTTGTTAAACAAAATTCTTAAAAGAAGAATTTACCAAAAGAAGAATTTAGAATAAATTATTTACACTTTCCTGAATTATAAATTAAGAAGCAAGGACTAGTAAAATACATACGAGTATGCAAATGCTTCAAAAATTATCAACTTTAACCCGACTCGCTTCTAACAACTCAAAGTTCAAACGAGAATAGAAAAATATATATTTTAGAGCTGGTTCCTCAGGTGGGAGAGTAAACCTTTTGGTTATGTGTTTTATATTTGCTTCATGAATATGATTTGTCCATGATCTTGTTACTAATTTTTGTTAAAACGTTGGGAAGTTTATTTGCGTAGTATCTGAAGCACGGATAACAATATTCAAGAATAATATCACAGTGTAGGCTTTCCAGAAGATAGAACTCTCAGACTGACATGAAATCTCACTGCAAAAAAAAGAAAATTTGACCTAATGCTACAGCAATTTCTTTCGACGGAAAGGACAGAATAAAAGGGATGCTTTTAGGTCAAACCTTTTTAAAAGTAAAAAAAGGTCAACATTTGGGAGCAAAGCTACAGCTAAAAAGTTAACATTCAGTTTTTTGAAAACATATAGTCGAAGTAATGCTGAATTAAAAAATATAACTATTTTTCTGAATACAGTTATGTTTGATAGTACAAAAGTATATATTTCGTTGTTATTAACAGTTATATTAGAAATTTAATGTTAAATATACTTTATTTAGAAAACAAGTAGAGGGAAGACACTAAGAGTTCACGTTTTACATTTTTTCATTTGACACGGCTCTTGCATTTTAAAAGGAAACAAGTTGAAAACAATGATTGATCGGAGATTATGACGACTTGAAGTCCTGTGTTCTTTACAAATGCCTAGTTTGCTCGTAAAATTTGTTGTCTCAGTACGCAAGGTTTTCATGTGAAATTTTTACAGCGATTTGCATGTAGTGTCTCTGACGAAGGAATGTGGAAAAAATTAGAAGCCCCACTTGCCCACTTATAGAGAACTGCAGAGTGTTCGCAAAATGGTGGGAAATAATATTCCTTATGAAAACAAACCTCTGTACTTGCAAAATGTTCTGTGTTGTAAAATATCTCTTCATTTCTACGCAACGTTTTACGCGGTCTGTACGATAGCAGTAGTGGCCGCCGGCCGTGTTGCTGATGCAACTGCGATACCAAGTTACGCAAGCCTGCAACCCAACTTTTTTGAAATTCAGTTATTGTAGTGTGTGGTATAATAGAAAATAAAGATTGTTAAACGCATGTAAAATGCCAGTTTTAAAATCACGACCTGTGGCTTTCCCAAAAAGCTAAATCCAGTAATTGCTGGTGCGTCTTAGTTTTGCATCGTTTTCATGCTTGTAATCAGCTTGTACAATTCTCAAGGGTTTCATCCTTGTTTCGTATTCATCGTTATGCGAAATATCTGCCACGGAAGACAATTCGGTTATTAAATCATTTTAATAAACATCATAGTGTTAATTGTACTAGAATTACATTATGTTAGATTCATTTATTTAAAAAGTATTTGTATGTGCAGGTATTCATTATTGACGGTGCTACATGTAAGAGAAATTTAATCATACATACGCATCTGAATCGTATCTACAGCCTGAACACACAGCTCAACACGTGCGTAGAAGCATACTACAAGGCTCACTGAGGTCACCCTCCGTAACAGCCTCCAAGAAGATCTTGTTCAGTGGGTCGCTTGGTCACTCGTAAAAACAACATCGCTGCGCGTTAGTGCGAGTGTGGGCGTCGCAGTTATCAATGAAACCTTTTGCAGCTCAACTCGCTGTCAGCCCATCTCATCGATCACTCACTCGTATTACAATACAAGTAACCCTTTTTGACAAAGGCCAAAGAGCTCTTAGTTGCGGGAAAAGAGTATTGAAAAAGGCGGAGCTGGAATTAAGAGAACTGTCCGGCTGCTGCAGCTGCCAGTGCTGCAGCAGGAACAAGTTCGATGCATGGCAGTTGACCCTCCGAGCAACGAGTGCTCACTGTACGATGGAGCAGCGCGAAGGAGGATTGGCTGCAGTGGATGAAGTGAGACCGCAGAGGTAACTCTTAGTTCGCGACTGACTGGCTACTACAAACGCCTCTTGGTGACCATCCAGTGCGCAGGCCCGCTATGCGTCGCTCCAGCGCGCGGTTCTGGCGCTAGTTGCACGCTGTTATCAGTGTCCAGTGAGACCCGTCTTGGGGTATGCGTTAAATTTACCAGAGGTTGTGGCTCAATTCATTGAAATGAAGCATTTTCTTACTGTGTTTTTTGAAAATGTGCAGAACTGTGAAGTGCTGGAACACACTCTTGTTTAACGGTAGTTCTTTTGGATTACTGAAATTAATCGATCAACTTGTTTAAAACCGAAAGACTGAACTTCCATGTGCATAAGTTTGAAAAGAGTGGTTAAAGGGTTCACATCATTGCGTGTAGTACATCTGAACTTGTGAAAATGAGATATTTTTGAGAATTGAATTGTATAAACTGAAACATGATTTTAAATTCGAAACCATTGTCGAGTTGATGGGCTCACTTCCAGAGACATGGTGCAGTTTGAAAATAAATACCTTTGCAACATATGTGTTCAATTATTATCTGATTTCATTAAAATTCAGCATACAATGTCAAATAAGTGTATTTTGAACGAGTTCTCGTGGATGTGAAAAGTGATGAAGATTGAGAATGAATGCGTTTCAATAGAGTGTACCATTTTCTTTCAGTAATAATTTCTAAGGCAAAAATCGTGTACTTTCAAGTAGCTACATCAAAACCTTGTTATGAAACCTTGCTATGGTGCTGAGTTTTAGAATCCCAGAACCTGCAATGCAGTGAATTTTAAGAGCGAACTTACAGTTCAACATGCAACTTGTTTCCGCTGGTTTTGCCCATCACTTCCGTTACGTTGCTGAGGAATGTTTTCTTTTTGAAATGGATAATATTTCTTACTCTTCTGAGCCTGAGAAATTTAGTGATGATATTTGTGAGAATTTTGTGTCTAATTTCATTCCAATGTCCAGTGATATAGGATCCTAGAATCTACCTACCACTAATATGCAGTGAAACGTCCACTAATAAGGGCTTTATCTTGTGTTCATTAAATAACTTAGTGTCATTAACACAATGTCCTCATGCATGATTACAGCGATTGACATGGATTATAAACATTTTATTTCTGAACATTAGGAATTAAGCTGAACTTACAGTCTCCAACACAAACCTAGTTTATAAAGCAAAACATTGATTTTTTTACTTGCGCCCTAATACGGCTTTTCACTTTTCAGATGTTAGGATTTGCAGAGAAACCTCATCAACGTGCACATCGTAGCCTTATAGGAATTTTCCCGTAGACTTTTGAGGCGGTGTGGGTCATGCTTTCGATTTCATTGGAAGGTGGTAAGCCAGACAGCAGTGCTCTTCAACGAGTTGTTTGAGCTCGACTCGAGTTTTGCTAAGTGCAGTGTTAATACTTAGAACCTTAAAATGCTAGCTGGAAATTTGTACGCGAGAACTGTGGGAAAGTAAATACCTACTTTGTGTCATTCTTTCTCGGTGAATGACGTTGATTATTTCTCGCCGTTTTCTCCGTTACATTGAAGTCAAAACGAAAACAAAAATTTTAGAAAAAGTCAAATAAACATACGTGAATACACAATATTATTATTTGAAGTGAAACTTGATCTACAGTGGGATGATTTTCTTTCTCAAAAACAGAAATCAATAAACTAGTATATATATACATAAAACTCTAATAGCTGGCTGATGAATGTACATATATGTTAAAATATGAAAATACCTGTTCTCTAAAATGATTTTTGTAAATATTTGTCAAAAACATGGTGAAGTCAATCTCTTACATGGATCTTCAAAACACAAAAAATTTGCTCATAGTTTCAAGAACTTGCTATGAACTACTTTGAGTGAGAGTGGAAGCACAGCAGGAGTATTGGTCAGATCATCAGAGCTCTACAAGCAACAACATCGTCAAGATGAGCTACGAAATCCTTGACTTCCAAGACGTGAGTTTTTAAATGGAATTTAAAACTTAAAAAACATTAAGTCATATTTCTTTTACTACTTTTTCTAATGGGTATTATTAGGTATTTTGTGAATTTAAATGATACAGATGTGCATCTTCAGTGACTTGGGATTACCTAAGAGTAATTCACTACGCACTATACATCTCCCGTGAAGAAGAGGTACATCCTGCTTAACAATAGACTACTCCATAGAATCCGATAAATTTTCTTAACATTGAATCAACTGTGCTGTCTGTAGAATGATGATGCGCGGCATGACATGTAATACAATACAGTAATATAAAACCGATGCAGCATGTGAGCAGGCGCGTAGCCAAAATATTCTCTCGAAAAGGAACATAATTTCTCGAAAAAACTATCAATATTTGCCGCTCTAAAATTTATAGAATTAGTTATACATATAAACAATTAGTTCAACTTGAGATCACTATTAGTGAAATGAGAAGTTATTGCTTCACCTTACATATGTAATAATGAAAAAAGATTGGGCTTCTGAGACTATAGGGGTACATTTCAAAATTTTCATCCTCTAGAGCGGTACGTCACTAACATCGCAACATACTGGCGAAATTTGCACATTCAATTTGTATCGACCTAGAGTAGGAATATAGAAAAAGGAAAACGGGAATTTTTTGAAATTCGGACGCAGATCATTTTGATTCAAGTTTTGTTAAATTGTTACAAAAATATTTCGTCATACGAATGAATTTAAAATGGTAGGGTGGCTTCGAACAAGTCTTTTATCAATTCCCGAAAATCTGTTCTAAAATATAATAACACGCAACGGATCCTCAGTTTTTACTACTGTCTCGATGATAAATTCGTTTCCTCGAAATTGGTGAACTAATCATCTATTCTAGACTACTCTCAATCGGCCAAAAAGCTACTCGTGTTTTGGAAGGTCTACAAAAACGAACCTATCATACGTAATTTGTGAAATTATTTGTTACATAATTAAATCCACTATGAGGATGAATTTGTTAGAACTTTTAGGCACATGCTACCTGTTAAGAAGTCTGCAATACAATGTTCGGAACTTAGGTAATTTTTTGTAATTTTAAATAGATGGTTTAAAAGGAAAAACTGAAACAATATTGAATTATACGATTTTACAATACCTGAAAAAACTGCACAATTTTATCGCACTCAAAATAATTGCTCATGAACCTGCATACGAAAAATTTCCGTATGTAATTAATCCCGTCAATCGTTTTAGTTGTCAGCAATCTTTGGTCATTTACATGAGTCTTTTCCGTCCTAACTATGCATAAAACACGCGGTGGTTAACGAAAGTTCAAACCTTTTTTTATTAAGTTACTATTTACGGACCCAAAATTTTACACTTTGGACTGAGAATATAAAATACAGGGTGTCTCAAAAAAATGTACTCACCCTTTAACCGTTGGTAACATGCTGTCTTCTTTGTGTTGCAGGTGTGAGGTTCGATCATTTGCGAACATGATTCTTTGATCACATTTAATCATGTTCGCAAAGGTTCGAACCTCACACCTGCAACACAAAGAAGACAGCATGTTAGCAACGGTTAAAGGGTGAGTACATTTTTTTGAGACACCCTGTAGTATGCTCCAATTTTGAATTTCTAGTAGCACGAGATGAAATAAAATTCATATTTATTTCAAAGCATACCTGATTTTTTTAAGATATTTTTAAGGCTTCCCAAGGACTCTTTCATCAAAAAAACCTGCATGAAAATCTTTGACTTCATAAGAGACCACACGCGAGTAGGAGCGACTTAATCTCAAAGAAGAAGATTGTACGCACGCGCGTTAGCCCGTCACTTTAGTGGACCATGAGGCGGAGGTGCACTAGTACGTCAATGTCTGAACGCGGCAACGAAATCTAAACATGACTCACAGACCATTGCGGACATGTCGGACCTCACGACTTGTCCGTTCAGCCCTCACATGCCTTTCCTTCATAATTGGACTTCCATGCGCAGACCATTTGCCATGCATACTTGGAGGCATGAATACTTAGAGCCATTGCCATGCATACTTGGAGCTCTTCTAAATAGGACTTTCAGTCCGTGCCCGTGAAGCTGCGGTGATGGAAAGTGTGACGATGGAAGCAAGGTAAAGGGTGAGGGTTTTATACGTAAAACCATTCCCTAGTTCCCCGTATTTAAGCAAGCTCTTGCAAAGTAATACGTTAAAGTAATACATAATATATGTAGGCATGCAACCTTAAAGTTTTCATTAAAGGATTGAAAAACAAATAAAATCTATGAAAATTTATCTAAGACTTTAGAAAAAACAAAGAATAAATTTGACATAGCAGTATTTTATATATGTCAATAATAATTCGAGGAAAAATATAATTATGATATAAAAAGTCACCGAGAAAGCTATCAAATTTTCAGAAAAGTTGCGCTCAGACGCACGAAAAAGTGTTACACATTCAAATGATTACATGAAATATAATTCAAGTCAAAAATATGTCTTGAAATGTTGATAGTTCGTGTGAGTTTGAATACATTGTAATTTTACGTTAGTACTCGAATACAACTAAAAAATGTATTCACTCATTATCACGTACTTTTCAAGTCCTGCTCAGTGGGTCAGATTAATTACGAGACAAATGCAGCTATTTATTTTCTAAGGCGTTAGACTTAGTAGTCTACGTCCTTTAACTAATCTACAGCATATTTTACCTATTGCAGTGTTTACACCGCGCAAATAGTTCTATTTTTTAAATTTAGGGTTATAAAAATTGGTTTTTAAACGTAATTTTTCTTCATCGCAAGATGCGTGAAAATTTATCAATCTAGGAAACCCCTTAGATTTTTGAATGTTTTCTTTTTCAATAGACAGTGAATGTCCATTTCATTTTTTCAACACCCTATTGAAACTTAGAAATTGAGTAATAGTTTCCTTTTTCAAAAACTCAAAACCCTTCTAAGGCAAATCACATTTTTTCTTTGCTCCAACGTTTATTTCTTCACATCGAGAACATTGTCAAAGACTAACTTTGAAAATATGCAAAAATAAGCATCGCTCACTCTTTTAGGGAACGTGTTAATATCATCGACTACGTAGTATTTAGGCATTATTTTCCACTAGTCACATACTAAATAATTCGAATAGGATGCAAATCGTTTGCTCTCGCCCAATGAATGAATCATAGTCCTGACTTCTGCCCTTCTTTGTCGTGTCATGCAACCGCGCCCTCTAAACTGCAAAAAAACAATGAACAACAGTAAAAGAAATACCTAAAGCCAAGTAAGAACTGCATACATCACCACAGATCTGATCAACACGTGAACCGCCGAACTCCAGCTGGATCAAACTGTAAAAATACTTAATTACACGATCGGATGTTCCTTAATTTAACTCTGTCTTAATAACAAATAACAAAATAGGTTTGCAAATGCAGTAAGTTTCTTATTGCGGAGCTCAATCAGATTTTCAAATAAGACTTACAAGAAGATGAGCCCAATGTACTACTATATGCACATGGAATTTGTGCAGTAAAGACTTGAGTCCACTTCATACACTTGTGAAATACGTCAACTTCCCCGCACATTGAGATATGCATTATGTTGTTGATTTAGCAATTTATTTCAAGCTTTTTTTACGATTCATACAGCTTGTAGCTCTTAGGAAGTTTGATTTCTTGAGATCTGTAAGCAGAAACATAAAAATTCAACTCACTAAAAGCATTTTTAATGAACAATCTCTAAATAAATAAAAATTCATTCGTAAACTTACTTGCACTGATGTTTTAATTCCTCAATGCTCTGCCAAACAAAAGAAGTAGCCCTAAAATTTATTCCAAGTAACTCCTAACATCAAAAATGGGTATCACTGGATTCGTAACACATAATGTATTCGTAATGACTATCAAAACCGAAATCCTTTTCGAATAATTTTTCAGAGTAAAGAGTTCTTTACACATGTGACCCGATTTACTAAAATCTATTGCTCTAGGCTTTAATTAAGTGAACAATCCAGTGTCAGAATTCAAAATTGTAGAATATGCCAAGATGGCAACAAATCAAAAGACAGCAATAATGAGTAACGTTCATGCGCTCAATTCGTTAACGAATTTTGAAATTTGCCGTCTTTTTAGAGATCCCAGCTGTTCGAATTGAACTATAGATAACGTTTAAAAGCACAAGGAGCCATTAAAATCCATTGAAGAAAAATTTGAATCCATGAGTCTCTTCAACTTACAACGCACAATCCACAGTACTAGGAAGCTCTAAAATGCAATCCTATTTAGGGAGGCCCAAGTTTGTACTCACCCCAAGCGAAAAAGAAGCCAGAGTTTGTACGTACTGCCTGTCCATGCACTCGGGATTTTTGTAGTCACCACTAAGTGGTGCTTCTGTGAGCCTCCCCCTAGCACTCCTTGATAACTGTCAACTGTGAAAGTATGCAAATTTGCTCGAAAATGGCGGGTCATCCCTCAACACCAAAATCGGCAGCACCAGACGTACGAGGCTGTTCATGACGTAGCAGAAGTCCTGCGTATTGCGAGGGCTGCCCTGCTTACCAGCCATTAGCGCTCATTTGGGGCTAATTGTGCCGCATTAGTTGAGAGATTCTTCAAGCTTTCGACATTCTAAGACGTTGTTGGCCAGCTCAACAAGATTCAAAAGTCTAACTATGGATGGATGAGCCCTAAACACAGTCACCGTACTATCGAAGTGGGATTTATATCTTGCTCCGCACATGTACCAGTTACAAAGGTATTTATTGGAATACTTTCGAGTTCCTAACGAAGTGAGAGACGGTTTATACTCGTAATTATTTGCAAAAAAATAGCGCAATGGGTGTAAGAGTATATTTGAATAGTTCAAGGTTACCTGAACAGCTGTGGTTTAAAATCTTGCTAGTTTCGAAAAACTTTCCGCCAACTATGTCATTTCGAGTTAGCTAATTTTGAGGAAATGTTCATACATAAGTCACAAAATGAGATTAAGACAGATTTTCATGCGCCAAACAGAATAAGAATTAGATCTAGAAAAAACGTAGTTAGGTTAACGTAATTTTAAGGAGCCTGAAAACATGCTGCTAGTATGAACACTAACTCACCATGAACTTTAAAATACTGATATTTACAAGTACCCCATCACGGAAGTAACATTTCCAATAATTGCTTCAAAGAATTAGTCTTTGCACTGTCTACACTGTGATCTTATGTAATGTTATATATAACCTATAGAATTATTGACACATGAGACACGGTATAAACATTTGGATACAAAATATATTACAACCTCTAAAAAGTAAGTGTACACTAGGAGAGAAATTAGAATATACAACACTCAATCATGTTTGCCAACTTGAAAAATATAGTAATATATACAGTGCAGCTTGATCACTTTAAGTATTGAAATTAGAAAGATGTCCAACTACAACCACCTAAGTGCTGGGGCAGAAACTATAGGACGCCCCTATAATATTATCGCATTCAATGTCCCTTGACCAAAATACTGATGCATTTATAGTAATATTGTCCGACCCCTGAAATAGTGGCCCCCATAAAATTGAACAATGAATAAAAAAACAAACAAATTCATTAAACCAATCGTAACGTATGTACATGAGAGCTAGAATTACTGTTCATACACTATAACTAGGGCCCTATAATATCAAGACTACCATTATTGGACAACCAGAAAATCTGGTGCCACATTGCCAAAACAACTGTACGTATGCAATACTGCACGGCCATCTGGACCGACGGTTAGCCTTCCACTCCAGAGACAGTCACCAATAGAGCAGTTACGAGCCACAAGGTCATCGACAAACAACAGTCTTAAATCTGCTAACCTCAAACAAAGTCTGCTCATTCACATATTTAGTCCATGAGAAATGTTTAATGTTATCACTGCTGAGCTGCACGCAGTGATAAAAGATGTCCGAGCGCGACTTGTTTTGCGACTCATGGCACAAGGTGGCAGAGTTTACTACTCCGAATACTTGAAAGAAAATTAACCTAATGAGAGCAAAAGATCCTACAATATCTGCAGTACGTTCAGTTCTTTTCTTCAACGTTAACTCAGGCTTACTGTCTCGTACCTTCCTTTTGTTCTACCACGCCTAAGACCTAAAGAAATGTTTGTCCTATGTCAGTCTCTCGCCGCTGATGCCACCGTTAAAAAGAAAATTAACTAAAATTGAGTATATAATATAGTCAACTAACAAAACCTGGAGACGATTAGTTTTCATGGACGCAAAAACGAAGGTGCATGGTGAAATAACTCATTCTAAGCATCGGATGAATTTACATGAATACGTTGCTATTGTTAAACAAGAGAACTCTCAGTAATAGGTCTGAAGTTTGCGGCACGAAAAGTGGATAGATTTGCAGTGTATTACAGTACACACGCGGTGTATATAATGTTTCAGAATTTCAACACTGAATATCCATTGGCCAAGCCCTTCTCCTGAAAATTTCAGCTATGACCATACATTTCATCTACCAGCCATTAGACTCTTCATTGCTAGTAGGAGTTAGTTCGAAAGTTTTGCTCGTCGTGTTCAATTTCGTTCTGTGTCACACATGTGTGATAAAAAATGCGTAATACAAATTTAGGTGGCAGTTGCCATTTCCCTGTACTACGCATAAAAATAATTTCAGTGACGTGGACAAAGTTCTGCTCTGGAACTAGTGAGTTGTGTTTGCTGAAGCATTGCCTATCCACTCATCCGCTAACCAGCTTTGACGGTGTTAATGACACTTTGATGACTCCTGCGTCCTCGCAAGTTTCTTGGCCGAGCAAATTTGCTTCGGTTTGACAAGCTTAAACGGGCTTTGCGTGAGCGTACGAAATGAGATTTGCGAGTTAGCCAGATTCCTTCTTGTAATGACATATTTCGCCCTGTAAAATTCGTGATCGTTACAGGATATCAGACAAAGTCTCAAGTGACGAAAAAATGATAAGCTTAATTTTCTGAGCCAAATTGTAAGCTGGAGACCTGGTCACAGAGATCTTTGTACCATAAATTTTCATTAAGAGATGTCGTAAATTTTGAAATGTGACAATAGTCAATTAATAGCTTTACATAAGATGAACGATGCCCAGCGCAGCTGACCGTTACAACGCCTCATCATAAGAGGAAGGAAAGCGACGACCTTCCATCAATCCCTGTTACGAGAGCGCAGGTAATGCGATACTTACATCGACTCAGATGAAGCTAAATCCTTGAGAGTTGTAGCACCAGTGCTGCAAGATCGAATGGCCTGACAAGCTGGCTTAATTTTCTTGAGAGTACAACCAGACAAAGTTGACCAAGAGTCCTCTTCTTAGATTATTCATTAGAGTGTAACGTTGGAGCTCTGCTATTGTGTTTCCGCTTCGAGACTTCGATATTTTTCCGCTTCAAGACTTCGATATTTTTCCGCTTCGAGATTATTTTCTAGCCTAACATGAAAAGAGTTTCACTGAAATTTGGATCGAAAGTATTCTTGTTTTGATTGATTTACGGAACGAACGCAGCAAGGCTGACCGAAAGCTATGTTGTCTACGAGAAGAATATACACAAAGTCTAAAAACTAAGTATAAGAACCCATTCTTACTCATAATAGTTAAAACTTTTCAAGCAATATACTATATTAAATCCAATCCTCTACTAGGAAACGTATTCATAAACAATCGTTGTTTACAGTACCACGTTGTTATTTGTGACACGGTATGACTATTGAAAACGAAATAAACTACCGATACATTACAATACATCAACTAAAACTTGATCACAGTATTGAGAATTCATTCTTTCTGTAAATAAACCATATTCTTTGAATTTTTCTGAAATTTATTTTGTATCTAAATGCTGGTACGGGATAAGCCCCGTACTCCTTTTATAACTTTTACTGTCTGATACTGCTGGCATAGGACTTGCGAACAAAAGCAGCCCTGATGTAGAGGGTCAATGTCAGAGCGAGCAGGTCTGAGCTGCTAGCAAAGAGATCTTCGCAAGAGTTCACTCACGCATGACCGATACTCTGTGGTGAGATGAACACAAAGGGAAGCTGTGCCGTAACGTCATATCTTATTTCATCGCAGAAATAGAGTTCCGCACAGACAACAGCAGTTCCAAGAACCAATATTAACTAACACCAAATTCCTCATCCAAGAAAGGAATACGTCTGATCTGTAAATCCAAAAAGACGTAACATTGGCATAACGTGGAAGAAGAAAAATTTATGGAAGCTTCAAAAATTAGTATTTACCAATCACTGAAACTCGCTTCTCACAAAACTTTTTGAATCAATTTTCAAATCCGCTAAAATGTCGATTCATTCAGTGGGTGAACCTAGAGTACACATTAGCAGAAGCCATGAGCTGGGATTTGTAGTAAGGCCTGGTGTCATTGCTGACTTCTGAGAAAGGTATCAGGTCATCCCATAAGTTCTGCCCGAATTTTCATTTATGAGACACCCACTTTCCAAGTTTAGGAACTTTTCCAAGTTTTTGAAGATGACGATAAACAATTGAATGGTTTGAACTGAGAACTATTGCCAATTCTTCAGCTGATAAAACAGGATTTTCTTCAGGGGCTGTTTCAAGAAGCTTTTCATCAAACTCAACTGGACGTCATCTTCAGCATGATATCTTCAACTCTGAATTGTGCAAACCATCTTCAGCATTAAACATTATAAAATACTCTTTAAATTTCGTTCAATTTAAAAAAGGTAAAATTCAGACAATTTATGGGATAACCTGATATGTATTAAAGACGGAAAAAAACACGGATGCATTTGTTTTTAATAAGTTCAGTCATGTACTCGTTCAAGTGAGGAAAAAATTGATTAGTACGGCTTAAGACCCACTCAAGACAGAGAAGCGTAGGCGATTTACATTTACATGGCGATAAGGAGACTTCAATGCTGGTTAAGTAAGCATCTGCTCTGCCAGACTCGCTAAAAACTCTTATCTTACCGTAAACTAGCAAGAAATCATCGAAAGGCATTGAGTGCAATATATTTTATAGCTTATTGAACCAAATTAGGAATTAGACAGGGTGTCTTTCAATGTCCAGTTATCAGCTCAAATTATGGTCATTAATAAATAATTACGACAGGTCTGGTTGTAGTTCTCTAATACTTTCGCTCCTTATTATACAGTTTACATTTTGTTCGCTTCATAGCTTCCTAAAACTGGTGTGTCGACCGGTGTGAATTGCAAGAAAAATCACTATTTCGAACGATTAGTTAAGTTTAACGATCTTAATTTTTTCGAATGAAACTATGTAACTATGTAGTTACACAAACTATGTATGTAACACAACATTTATTTCTTATTAAATAGTTTATTCTGTTTTATTAAAGTTTATTATGACAAAATAATCAATTTATGAACCAGGAAAATATATTTGAATTGAATATTCACTGAAGTATATGTTTCGTGCGCTTGTCGCTCTGCTTGAACAATTCTTCTATAATAATGAAACCCAGGCTGATAACTGCGAGCACACTCTCTTATTTGAAAGATTATCAAGAGTCACATAAACGCAGTTACTATTAAATAAAAATAACTAAAATCAACATTATGATTGCACGAACTTGTACTTCCTTCACTTCCTCAAATTTTCCATTGTTGATAGACATTTTCAACACTCATTAATATGAGCGAGGTGTGCAAAGCAACTAAGATTGTTCATTCAGTGGGAACCATGACTAGCGATACATAGTGATTCTTTTCCTTCATACATTAAAGTTTAGGTCGAAGTTTGTTTATTTTAACTGCAAGGAACTCGTACATTTGCGTATGCATTGTTCCTCATTAACAGTAATGTACACTGATACAGTAATGTACACTAATCATCAGTCATGTCTACGACCCTGCTACGACCAGCAAATCCATCAGCCCTCTTTCTTCAATAACATAAGTGATCCGGTAAAAATTTAAGTTTCAACATGTTCAGACGGTAATTTTCAAAACTCCTTACTCGGTAATTTATGCAGAGGAAGAGCTCACAGAGAACTACGCGATATGGTCCATCGCTCCACATAATAGGCTAATCTTGGCTGTCTGGCTCCTACACTCGTCTATTATTCAGCTCTTTTATAATAAGCTAAGACGGCTCTTCGTCTTGAAAACGTTGAGGTCTATTACGAAGGTGTTCCATGACAGTCAGCCGTGATGCAATCCATATTATGATGCTCATATCAGTGGCCTTTAATTGCAGAGCTCCCTCTACCTTTATGACACAAGGAAAGGGTTTTATGACCGTGATCGACATTAACTGAAGCGTGAGAAGAAAAGTCTTATGTGAAGACACATAAGAATTGATTATAGTGACTTACATCTGATAGAGTTTTTCTAAAAGGATCTAAAAAAAATCGAAAGTATGTATATGTATTTTACGTAGATTTTGTAACAGAAATAAGTGAGTTCGAAATGGTTATGCTTTCTCCCTAAACTTACAAAACGTGTATCGTCTCTATCATTCATGTATACCTCTTAGCATTCAAGTTATCTAGATAGTGATAAAGTGAACTTATTTTCACTGAAATGAATTTCAGCATGAAGTTTCTATGTATTTTAAAACAACAATACGATGCAGTACACAAAAACGCAGAAGTTTTTTGTTAGCTTAGTGTACTTTCTTCATAACATCTATGACAAATACCGTTCTTGGTAACAGTTGATCCACAGAGGCAAAAACTAGGTCGAAATATAGATACGCCCATTTCGACATTCAGCTGTGTGACTAGTTTCCCTTCAATAAAAACTGTTTCCAAATATGTTTTGCATTAATCAAGCACACGGTAGCTCACACGTCAATCTGTTTTCATGGCTTACCCAGAGTTCTTATAAAGGAAGATGAATGTCTAGTGTTTGGTATCAAACGAGGAACACTAAAAAATGTGTCGACCTAAGCCAATCCAGAGGGTGATTTATTTGGGTAATAAATTTTCCAGCTTGCCTTCCTAGGAGACTGAAGTCCTCAATTCAACTTTGAACACTATCGTAATCAGCATAGGAATTCCTTCCAGAAATGCTCTTACCAGCTGTGACCGACCTACCAAATAGCCATTTGCCTTCAATTTTTATTTAACTTGTAACTTCAAAACGTAAGAAGAGACTTCAACTCTAATCAAGATCATTGTAAGAGGCTTTTTCCAATTCAACGGGTAGATTCATCAAGAGAAGAGAACTTGTCAAAAACTACATGGGCTAAAAATTTATAAAAGGGGCTTGAACTGTATTCATAATATAAAGAAAAAAATTCAAAAACATAATAGAAACGAAAGACCAAAGAGAAAAAGGTTCATAATTCATTCCTGAACAGCATTTGTTGGACACTGTGACTTAAAATTTCCTTGCCATCAGTGTTTTCAGTTAATGCAAATAAAATTCGTGCACAATTGTGGTATTTGTGAGCCACCGTTGCTTCACTACAAGTCTTTTACCTCTGCAACTAAATTGGCTATGATCAGAATATCCTTTCCGAAACAACTGTTCAGCTGTTTGAGTCGACGCCTACACTGCAGCTAATCTGGATTCATCTGCATATGAGTTCTGATACTGTCAGTCACACTTGAATAGTACCAGCTGGATCAGAAAAGGAATCCCATACTCTATTCGGATCCCAGTCAAAAATTTTAATTGCCGTTCTAAACAAGGATTTTAAAATGCCAACACAAGTGGTAAATTTAATTTCCACGTCTCCAGACATTTAACTAGTTGTAAAAATTCTAAAACCCACAATTTTCTTAAGACAGCAAACAATAAAAACTGTCGTGCCTTCTGTTTATTACGATTATGATTTTACGATACGAAGCCGCTCACAACATTACTGAAAGTAATTATAGTTTCCTTTAATCAGTTCCTTTGGTGAATCGACGAGTGTATAACGGTATTTCAGACCCGAATCTTTATTATTTTTTCATTTTAGATCAGTCAGTAAACTCCTATACACAAAGGCTCGCAATCTACCTGTGATGAGATTAAAACGAAGAACGAAGCTGTTATATATTATGCAAATAATACACCATAAATCATAATGAATTCAGACCAAGCTCTAATATAGCATTTTCCATGACCAAGAAGGGAGCTGGGGAACGGGTGATAACAATATAACTTGTATACACTTGACAACAAACACGAGTTCACTCAAAAAATTTAGTAACAGGAAAATCATACAAAGTGTGAACATGACTTGGAAGGAGTCAGATATGCAATGTTACGAAAAAACTCGATTTGATTCACAGAATCAATAAAACATTGATCTCAAGTTTTTACGTACCTTTACCTGTTCAGGAAATAAATAGAACGTTCTATATAGACGGCTGTGAGAAACTATATTAAACCGAAACCATTCTGTTGAATTCAATAGAGGTGACTATTGAAAATTTTTGCATGTTGTCAGTTATGATAAAGAGCAGCATTATTACATTACAGGTTACAATAATATTCGGGTATTGAATCCTAAGCGTAAGGAAATATGACACAAGTCCTCATTACAAGGGCTGACATCCGAAGTTTTGTATGTTAATGTTATTTAAGTCCAAGTTTATGGTGTTTGCGCTGGAGCAGCAGTACAGCCCCTTCTGTAATACACTTGATGCTCGAAAAACCACAAACAGGTGTTACTACATTTGTACCCCACAATCTACTGGGAAGTAAATTCAATAATCGTAATCAAAATGGGTATTGGCTTGAACTACACAACCGTGCAGTGTATGAATTTCTCACACAAAACAACGCTTGATCTTGAGCTGCCCTGGCGAGGCTGCCGCTGCTCGGTGACTCGTCTCTGCCTGGGAGACAGCGAGCAATACTATAAGTTCATGACTCTTCTCACTAATTGCTTCATAATAATTGATCACTGGAATTACAGGAAGGGAAAGCAGTAAAATAAAAATGGTTTCATCATAGATAAAGGAACGTTGAACGTTGAAGTTCAGTTCGAGCAATTTTAGTGAGGTCTTCGGAGGCCGTTTGGGAGCTCTGCAAATTGCATTTTGACTTTACTTGCTCATACAGCCATCTGCCTTCGTCGTGTTCAAAACAGCTCAGTTTCTATTAAACCTCGTGCAGGGCGTCTGGGAATTCCTGAATTGTTTGCCCTTTTTGAAAGTGAAGGTGCTTCAGTTCCTGAAATAATTTTCTCGACGTTTATAATACTAATATTCTTAATTTCTTGAACGAATTTTTGTTAACATTCATGAATTGCATATTCGAAACATCAATCTTGAACTCGTACATCTTGAAAACATTGAACACTTCTCATAGATATTTTTTATAAATAGTACTCTGCATATGACCAATAAACTGGATGAATCGAGGGAGGGAGGGAGGGAGGGAGGTGGTCGACCAACCACAGCTCACAGAAATTTTCAAAGCTTCTAAAAATAATCAAGTTCAAATAATGTGACGCCTAACTTTTTGCAATGTCTTTCACGAACTTGTACGTCGTACAGCAATATTCCTTATGAATAAACAGAAAAATCGAAGTGAAATATTTGAAATAGATTTCAAAATGCCCATATATGCATGCATGGAAGCGAAACTTAAAAAATTCGATCATAGATTATTCGTTCATTAATTTATTGTCTTAAATCAAACAAAATTAGGTTAGTTGGTTCACATTAAAAATTCTACTTCGATAGAAATTTATACTATTTCTTTCAAATACTTGAATACGTTTTATCTCATAGGTAATAATAGGCGCAATGTAACAGGCATAAAAGCTAATCCAAAGGAAAACAAGCATGTGCATAAATCAACTGTTTACTAAACGATAAATTGTTTAACACAGCAACAGCTAACATTAGCAGTCAGTTATCGGGAGAGGGAGGGTGGGAGAAGGAGTGATCCCAGCAGCTTGAAGCATTAAGTTTTTCTCGCAATATAACTTACAAAATATGACAAAAAATATTTACATCCAAGAATTTGACATAATTTTATAATGGCATGTCTGTGAGTACTTTTTACAATTCCCTCAGATGTCTGACAGGGTATGATTGGTTCACTGAAAATTTACAATCTCTTCACCACCACAAAGTTCAGGCTACGATCAAGGCAGTTAATGTGCTAGAAGACGTAGGACACGTCGTGGTGATTCGCTTAGAGGACGAGAATATGCAATTTGATCTCAATTAAGTGCTTATTTAATGATTTCCTGCCGGCAACACAAGGACTCCTCGTTAGGAGAGAGGGACCAGGTCTTTAAAATTGCAGCGTCACCTGCAGGGCATGGCCCTTGATTAATTATAACTAGGACTTCTTCTAACCATTCACTTCTTAACAAGCCTCCTAAATGAAGCAAGGATGTAAAAACTTCAATCTTAACTTTAGCATGAGTAATTCATTTCTCAATTTGTTCCTCGTTCATATTTTTATCTTGCACTCACTTCATAATTTTATTCGTATGTTCGAGAATTAAAATAAATCAAAAAGTTTCCAGTAGAAAATTAAAACAATAACTAATGGGCTTAATTGAGTACTTCACTCACTCGTAAGTGGACAAGAGCATAATTTGAACTAGAATTGTTACACAGCAGTTTGTACGAAGCTGTGCTTTCATTGACACTGAGTTTAGTTGTAACATTACAGATGATATATGGAATAATACACGTTTTTGAACTTTAGTTTATTCTATATACGTTTTCGAGAATACTACTGCATTGAAGAATTGGAATTACTGTTTTGGGTAATATTATTAAATGCCGTTTAATTTGTTTGCTTCTATGATTGCAGCAGACTAACATTTTTAAATGACTCATATGTCACCCAGTTGATTTACCAATATATTCTCCTTGTTCGGAAATTCAATTTTCTTCAATCAATGACATTTTTCGCAAGCTCAGCTTTTTTGTCAATTCCTAATGAAAATTCCACAAAACAGAAAACCGAAACCAGAGGTTCATCACGTCAATGATAATTTTGAACCCCTGACGATAAGGAAATGACATTACAGCATATCCTCACCTCAAACCCAGCCTTATAGGATGTTATTGTAACTGTAGCCATACAATCCATCATAATCGCATCCACAGTCTTATCATAACTGCAGCCATAAGTCCGCAGTCTTATCATAACTCCGCACAAGTCCGTCATAGTTTTGCCTGTAGCAATTCAAAACTCCCTGGGATTGAGTATTGCGTGGACATTAAACGTTGCTAATGAAGCTTTCTGTACAAGATGCTTACCAAGTAAAATGTTGTTGAGTATCATTGAGAGAGCGTTCTCAATTTGTCAATTTTTCTTTGTTTTTTAAAGAATATTCACTTAAAAGCCAGAATCTTCCTCCCCAAAACCAGGCGCTGCCGGGAAAAATATATTAGTAATTTCAGCACTGTTGGCAACCCTGTTACAATTTGTAGTAGGTGTCAATAACACTTACCTACAGGCTGCATTACCTGCAATTCAGTAGTATTCGTTCTGGCAATATTCCAACCATACCATTGTTAGAGAGGGGCCAGCAACATTAGCATTGTGAGTAGCCGCATGGTAGAATCAGTACTATGAGCCACCTCCAAGCTGCAGTATCACTGGTGGTAGCTGCAGGGATCTTTTAGCACGATTAGTCGTACGACAGTTGCATACCCACTCCCAGTAAATCTAAATTACGATGTCAGCGGCTGTCTTGCAACATCAGCGCTGCCAGGAGCCGGATGTAGCATCACTACTTTCAGCATCAGTGTCAGCACCATGACCAAAATCAGGCCCGTGAACACACTCAACAAAGACAGCAGAGCTTTGTACGAGCATAGATGTAGCCTACATGCATGAAACAGGTTGCTGCATGGAAGCGCCGATACGCACGAATTATTTCAGCTTCACATTATTTCAGGTTCGCTTTCGCTGTCTTCCCAGTGAAAATACGTAGAGCTGCGAGTTCTGACTGAGCGTCTATGCGAAGTAAAATTATGACTCTAGTGTCTCTTACGGGCCTTGAAGCTGATTTATCATGAGTGAGAGGGAACAAAGGAACTCAGCGAGTCTAACTTAGAAATGAGCCGGCTCAAGATAGGGAAAGGAAAGCGAAAGCGTTATCGTTATTTGTGCCTTGTTATGTGAACTTTCTGACACTGAACAGAAAATGCGAGTAACTGCTCTGTTTCAGTTTGGTTTCGATATTTCATATTTTTTAGTGTCTCATTTTCTATCGACTAGAATTGTATTCTAGTCACAATATCATTATCTATTGCATTCCGTGAAGAAACTTTTATGCAATCCCTGAGATAAGAAAACGTTTAATGAATTTCTTAATCATGCGATATTTACACTGGTTTCCTACCTGATCAAACGACTGTAAAAAGTATAACACCAATTTAAAAATTGAAAAATGAATGAACTCCGCCAGCAATATTAGTAATACAGTACAACTTTCAAATAAAGGATTCCCAAGACAAAACGTATCGGAAAATGGAACTCCAGAACAAGGGAAATTTTCTAAACAACGAACTACAACTGGTGCTATCGAAACAGCTCTGGCATTTCTAGTCCTCAAATACGAAAGCAGAACTTTTTCCTCAATCATTAGTATAAATAAAGAACAAATTGATATACATCGAGGTCAACAAAATAGGTGCACAAGTGCGTAATTAAATAAGATATACACTGTTGGTGCGGAATATTAGTGTTTTTAAAAGACTTCCAATTATATTGGAGCTACAATAGAGTAAGCTGATCAACAGCGACATATGATATCCATACATTTGCGGCCTAGATTTAATTATGGAAATCTTTTCTCTTCTCATTTCACTTTATAAGTTCTCCGTTTACTATCAATCTACACTAAACTCAAGAGAGAATTTCATTAGATTTGTAGTATATTGAATTGTTGAATTGCCAAGTATTGAGAAAAATCCAGTTATGATAGAAAACTTACGAACTTTGTTAAAAACGACTTCTATAGGAGGGCAAACAGGAGCATATTAAAGTCAGAACTCTCTGTGAAGATTGGAAAGCTTTCTGGTTCATTGTTCAGAGGCTCTACTGTGTATCTATCTGTGTATACGAGATGTGTGTATCATATACATTGGTGGGAATATGTAGAGGTTTGTTTGGATAGTTCCACAACATTTACAGAAATGTTAACTCGAGAATAGCTAGATCAACCGTCAAGTACAAGGGTTGCTGTAATCTAAGAAAGCGACAAAAACTTGAGCCATCCCTTTGTTATGATCTTAATGAAATATACACCTATTGAACCGTCACGTTCTTATGAAGCTAATAAAATATACAAATGTTAAACTGATACATTGTTATGCAGTTATTATTTAAAACATGGGTTTGTTTAATGAAAAAATGATAAGTAAATCAGCATCAGGGAAGTATGAAGTGACTTCTGAGTTTCAACTGGTGATTGAGGGCACAAGGTCTCTAGTTAACCTACTGATTACTTCGCAGTCGCCGCATTTCCACCTCATTAGAAGTAAACTCGAAGGAAAGCCTTGGATGAGATCATAGAGACCATTGACATGAACACTTACAGGAAATAACACCATCAGGCACGCTTGGCTCAAGGAGACCAAATTAATTCAAGTTTCGAACCTGACTGAAGTTTACCGATTTCTCTCACAAATGCAAAAAATGGAGGGGACAGCAAGTCACATCAAGTCTCATTGTTATGTTAGACATTTCTTCATTTTCAATGAACCACTCAGAGTTTATGATACAATAGCTACAAAAATTACACGCAATTTATGAATTACACTGACAAAATATAGAGCAATATTAACTCTAGTTTTTTAAATAATATACTTCACATAAAGCAATAGGACTATCCACGACCAAAGACTTAAAATCGATTCAAAACGCATTGAAAATTGGGCCACGACCATTATTCAAAATCCAGGGTTTGGTCCACAATGAACGTTGAGAGTCTTTGCATTAAGAAACTCGGCCGAACATAGAACGTCATGCTTTTATGCGCAGTTAAGCGAGGAGCGCTACATACTACATGCAGTATTGCACATGAACACTGCTCTTAAAAATGGGGTCTAGTGAGAGCTACAAAGATGGCGAGTCATCGCAGCTCCATCAAGCTCAGTAAAAATTAGTGCAGAATTGCAGAACAACGCGCGTATTGAGTCACATTCCTAAAGCCTGTTGCACCTCAAAAGCAGGACGAGATCACAATAATACAGGAGTGAAAACTCTGATCTTGATGACCAGGTTTATAAATGTTTTAGACAAGGTCTTCGGCTCCCTCCAGCATTTAAATCCAGACCAGCGCACATGAGCAATTAAGCGGCTTACACATTTCAAAGGTGGAAGATTAAAAGGATATTAACTACAAAATTCCAATAAATATAAAAGTAGAATACAAAACTTTTGTAATTTGTTTCCCATAAAATTTCGTGTCTTCGTTCTAAACGACAGGAAACCAAATGTTATCACGAAACTCTGCTTCGACTGCCTTTCCGTAAAGACGTGTGTTACTTATATGTTTGTGTATAGGCGTTTAAATCAGTAGGTATCAACGTGGAAAGAAAACCAACACAACACGGACTTCACTAAGCTGTACGAGAACCCCTATTGAGTTAGACGTGAAGTGAAAGTTTCAAGACTTTACATGGCCAAAAATGCACTGAAGTATTGTCAAATTCGTTTACATCATTTTTCTATTCAATGTAATTCGAGTTTCGGTGTGACTGCAATATTGTATCAGACCTATAAGTCTTGCAGAGGCCTTAATTTTACTCTTTTTTGTGCGCTACAGAAAGTAAGAGAAAGTTAGAAATGAGCTAATAAAGGCAACTTACTTGATATGAAATGCCGTGGTTTAGAGTATACAAGCTCAAATTTCATGAACTTATATTTTTGCTGAACCTTAGAATGACATGATATACTTCAGACAAGAACAGATTCTTATGTTTCTTTGGAGGTAACGCTGAAAATTTTAGTAATAGAACTATATTTATCTGAGTCATCATTCACGGTGTGTAGACTTAAACCGTACCATAAAGAAATACCCTAAATAAACAGATGTAATACTATTTGAATAAGTATGAAAAGCTCTATAACATGGACCATGATGAATAACCCTTGTGATAAATAATACAGTTGTAGTCTTCTATAAATAAGGAAAAACGCCAAGCCAGTTTTGGAACATCGCGTACTGCACCGTAACCTTCAAGCGTATGTGTACGAGTATGTTACTCACGCTTGGCTAAGGCGGAGGCTCAGAAAGCGAATTAAGATCGCGTCATGTCAAGGGTGAACGCTGTTGACGATCATCTGCTCGCCGAGTCCCACTGTTTTTAAATACCCAACTCCCACGCAGTCTAAGAGATAAATCATATGCATCCCTCTATGAAATACTCGTACAGTAATTTCCAATAAGATTCTTTAACTGTATAATGGACAAGCAACGAAAAGTATATATGTAATCTCTACAGCACTAGAATTATTTTTTTACGTCTTGTTGAACATTGGGGATATTGAACGGACTTTGAATGTTTGTAGAGAAAATATTCCAGTTAAACTGACATATCAAAGTAATAAACAGACGATAATACGCAGATAACTTCATCAGTGTATGTTTTTCTAATATTTTTAATTGAAACGAATACAATGACTACGCTATTCGGTTTAGTATCAGCAAATTGATAATAGTCAATGAAAACTGTGATTATGAATTAACCCTTCATTGATCTTCTTTTTCCAACTGTTGAAAGCTACTCGGCAGGTGTAAATCTCCCAATATCGTTCAAATTATTTACACATATTGAATTAAAGCAGACTCACCGAGACGGCTGTTAACGTCAGGATCTACCGTATAATGCTCCCACGAGAAACCTTAAACTGAGTTAATGTCAAGTAATCCCTTTGTTGTTCCATTAACGAATCTTCAGCATAAACAAATGTGACCAATGATCACTGAAATCCCATCATATTTGTCGACCAAGTAAACACTTTCTTCTCACAACGGATTCTTTGCTAGGTTAGTGCGGATATATGTATATGCTGCATTTATTGCAGAAAGAATCTTTTTTTGTTTTTGTATATAAGTCATTGGACTACGGACTGACTAATAGTTTTGAATTTAAACTTCATTCCTCAAAAGTGTGGGAAAGTCTCTACGAGGCTGAGTTTTTTCCCTTATTTTTGTGGACTGTACAGCATACGAGAATTGCAATGAGCTAAACTAACGTTCACGTTTGTATTAAATAAATGAAACAAATTTACGTTACAATGTAGGTAGTTCTGACATTTTAAACCCAGGAGAAGATTTGAATGAATTTATTTAAAGTCACCACACTTAGAAAAATGTCTGTTCTCGCTTTATCAGTGTTGCAATGTATACAGTTTAATGTAACACCTTTTTTCTCGAGATTTACATTACACATACAGTAAATGATATAATTTATTACTCAGACATAGGGGTTTCTGCACGTTTAAGTATCCATGGATTTTGCATCCCGGTAGGGTTTTAACACTAGGACTAACGGCGTCAATAGACGCATTTTAAGTTGTACATGAATACAATTTAAAATACATTGCATATTTTTACAGCATCTTGCTTAACTTTTCTGAGCCTGATTGACAGTAGTTTAGGTTGACATCCTCTGTGCTTGGAATGTTAACGTGAAGCTTCGTACAACAAACATTCTCGATGCATGACTGCCATGGCGACGTGACCTTCAAGTAGGCCAGTGGCAGGGGCAGACGCAGTGGTGGCAATGACAATTCCCATTCCTAATTCCTCCCTGGAAACGCATGAACGATTTTAAAGGACTAGAATAGTTTTTAATTGAGCCCTCATTACCCAAGCTGATGAGCTAGCAATAGATGTGTCGTCAGGATTGGCTATCGAATAACTATACGCTTACAGTGGAGGTAAAAATGCAAAAAGTCCCGATTTCTACATGAATACAAAATATTTTTTAATGCAACTGTACTCAGTCGTTTCGAATCTTTGGTACTCATAGTTTTCTTGATAAATATTTCCAACCTGGGGCTGAGAGACCCTATATATGATGCAAACTGACTATCACAATTTTCAGAGTTCAACACAGTTGGGACCAGTAATAAACTACGTAGTTAATGGTTTCATAGTCGAAGTACAAACTTAACATCGACAAAAATGGATGGGGCTTTACATATGAATGCATAGTTAATAGGCTCGAGTATGAATCCTTCATCAGGTTTTAAACATGAACTTAAAATTTGAGTTTTCATTTTAGGATAACTTACCTTGCAACGTACATGTTTAATATCTCGGCCATGAAAAAGCAAAGCCTAAAATTATTTGGTATCAAAATTTTATAAAATTTATAGGAGATATTGGTAGGTTCTGGTACTTTATAATTGTTCATGACTCTCTAAAATCACTTAAATAAATTATAAAGTAACGAACTAATTTTTTGTATAAATAACACAATCATAAATCAAGATCAGTTTTATGAATGGAAAAAAATAAAGAACTTGGATAGCATCAAAGACAGTCTTCGCTTAGCACTCGAAGTTGTCATGCATGTGCATGTACATATTTTATTCAGAATATTATGTGCTAATGGAACACAAAAAAAATCAGCGAAACCTTAATGCTATTTTTCCTACTTTTTTACCAAAATAAACAACAGCATTATCAAGTATTGAAAAGTAGAAAACCTAAAGACTCATGTCTTTCGGTGCTTTCGAATAACAGTTTGTCCTCGATACATTGACAATAAATTCCTGCATAATTATTGACCTCGTTTCTTAACACTCTACTAACATCGATACTCAATGGCAGAAATTTTAGATACATTTGTCACGCTTACTTGTGGCTTCGTTTTTAATCCATTTCATAAAACGCTATCGAAATGCAACAAGTTCCGGTAAATGCACATTCTTCTATAAGAATATGTAACGAGTAACAACTACAATTGTTCCGCAGTCATCAAAATAAATTTACGAGTACATAAGCTCACTTTTGAACGTATTTCTTAATATTCAAAATATATTGATCCCCTTTTTGACACATTTAAAAAAAAACTTGAGTGATTAATAAACTTTTTGAAACATTTCAAAATATTAGTACAAACAACCTGTCCTGAGCATTTTTCATCATTTTCAGGATAAATAAACACGTGTTTCGTCGTATTCTCAAACTTCAGACTAAATTAACGCACTTTTCAACTTACTCTATATACTCGTACTTGTATGACCTTTAGGAGAAACCAACGCATTCTCGATAAACTTCTGAATATGTAAATAGACTTTTAACATTTTTTCAATAAACCTCACGATATACAAGCACTATTTATAAAGTATTCTCAGCAAACTTCGGGACAAACAAGCGTGCTTCCTGGTATACACAAACAGATTTCATGCAACAGGCGTTGGCGCGTGCAGCGAGCGCCACCGCCGCTGTCGGTAGCGGCCACCGACACGTGTGACCGCTAATCAATTTCCGGCTAACCTAATTTTTCAGAGGCACATTTGGCCTCCACAATATCCAGCAGCTGATGTGTGAAAAACAATCATTGGGCTTGGAGTAGGGATTATATTGCTCGTAGTTTTACCCCAGAAGCCGTTAAAGAGTTTTTCAAGAGTCTGTGAGCGTGTTATAAATATAATAGGTTGAAAGATGAACTAGAAAGGTCTTATAAACACGTGAGAAATAATGGACACCGTCTTTCACCATCAGAGCAAAAGAGAGAAATCGGGAATATGGGGGGTTTCTACTAACACAACCAGTATTCCCACTGCAGCGTTTTTCAACAAATATTCCTGAATTTATGGCTCATTGTTTAAGTCACCTGATGAAATATTTATATGCTGATAAACTCAGACGTTATCATCAGACCTCAATCTTTCCTCTCTTTCCAATAGAAGTTTCTGACTCATACGTAACACTGAAGTACCCAAGTCCTGACGACACACTCGAGGCCAGTCACTATCCCAGTACCTTCAACACTGAAGGGACAGTGAATTGTGACGGAAAAAGGGAAATTTGTTTTTTTTCTACAGCTTAAGATGCAAATCGTGCTGTATTGAGCACACATACTCGTAGCTAGCGAAACTGCAAAAATCATTAGAAACGTGTGCACTGCGAAGTGTCATGTGTTCAAGATTTATAATAGTACACCTTCAATATGAGAACAATTTCAATATGTTAGCCATATGTTGAAGTTAGGCAATCCAGCCGGAATTCGATTAAGCACTTCATCTAGCATCCTTAATAAAGTTGATTGCGAAATGTGACAAGTGAATTGAAAAGCATGAAGCTTAAATAAATCGTATGAATCTTCTCAGGATAATATCCAGTGTTTAGGTGCTCACATGTAGCCCTCAATTCATTGATAAAATCATTTCGAACTCTCAATTGAAAAAAGTGTTTTCTTTCTTAAAAGGGTACATAAATAGTGACGATAGAACAAATTCACAAGATATGAACACTTACCTAGTGGGACAATTTTTTTAGAGTAGCTAGAAGCTGGCTAAACTTTTATCCCTTCAATAAATAGTCCCCAAAAGAGTACTTCATACTGGAACAAGCATAGTCCTTAAAAATTTCTATAAGTAGCTCAGTTCTCGAAGTACGTTCTAGCACAGGATGTTCCAAAAAATGTATACTCACTCTTTGATTGCCGAGTACCAGCGGGAGACTACACTAGAGAGACTACTCAAGTTTTCTTTCATAATATTTAATTTTTTTAAATTCAACATTATTTTATTTTATTTAACTCATTACACTTGTAACTATGCCAATAAACACCTGAATAAAAAACAAAACTTTGAGTAATGAGCTGTCAAAAACCGAGTAGATTTTTTTTATCACTCTGTATATAAAAAGTTCAAGAACAAGAGAGAAACTCTCCATGCGTGAGACGAGATTGAAGGTAGGTGCTATCAACGCTTCTCATGAGATCCCCGTAGGCAAATTTTTGCTGAATGAACTGAAAAAAATTAATACACACAATAAAACAAGCTGATTCACGCCAAATCCTTGACATTTCGGTTACCACACGAGAACCTCGAATAAGAAGGAGTACAAAATTAGAAAGCGATGTATGTGTAATACGTCAGAGCTGAGCTAAAACTACGATATGTAAATGTTTGAGAAATCTTTCACTATTTCGATTATTTTTAAAATAAAAAGTTTGTTTATTTCACAACTGAAAAATACATTTCATTACCCCTATGCCAGTATAATCACTTTTTCTAAGTTTCATTTCTCCATGAAGATAATTCCGAGTATGTAACTTCAAATACTTGTACATAACATGCTAAGTTCATTTTCACAGATACATGGGAAAACTCTCGTTTGCGACAAAAAAAAAGCCTTTTGACCATCATTTTGGCATATAAAATTAATCCAAGTCTAAATATTATGTCAAATATCTAGTGTCAAGTGGAAACTCTGCCTAGGGTCCGTTTCTCGAATTCTACGTAAAAACCAGGACTGCAATCTAATAAAGTTTTTTATGCTCCAGTTTACCTATAATTTCCCTTGATAATATACACTTGTTCTTCGAAAAATGAGAGTGCAGGAGAACTACGTAATCACAAAATTTGCATTTATATGCACGTCATTAATGCATTGTACATTTCAGCTTAACGTCGAGATCAAACTTGCACATCAGTTCAACGTACAGTTGACGCTTGAGCTTTACCGCTGAGTTGCATAACGCTGCAGTTCCGCTTTAACGCTACAAAGAGTACAAAGATTTTTGAAAGGAGAGATGGAACAGAAATAACGGAAATGTTAAGATCCTTTGTGAGTCGTGTGAGGTCTGAGCAACATCGATGTAAACTGACGCAATGCTGTGGGTGTATGTGTGTAACTGACGCAATGCTGTGAGTGTATGTATGTACATAAATAATGAAATAGTATTGGTGTGTGTACATATAGTTATATATGTAGGGCTTAAATGGGGAAATGACCATGGTGTATTAGTGTATTGGTAAGTGTATATGCACATATATGCGCACGACAAACGTGATACTGTACAAGTGGGTAAAAATGCATATAATTATGTATATACACAGCATACACATATGTGTAAATATATATGTACGTATGTCTATGCACACATGTACAGCTGATGTGACGTAGTGTAAGTGTGCACATATGATTGACATGATTCTTTACAAGTGAATATGTATCACTGGAGGTATGCTGTGTAAACCTAACCATGACTCAAAGAGTTCAAGGCATGCGTTCCCATACAAGTAACTGACTCATGTGAGACATTCACAGAGATGGTTTGATGATTAGCAAAACACATTTTATGAAATATACGTAATTCGAAGGGCTATTTGCTCAACTCTGTAGTAATTACAAATGCAGCAATTAAAGGTGTCCCATTGTTGATAAAAGGCTTTCAATTAATAACAAGCGTATTGAAGTGTTGCACTGGAATGCTCACATAATGTCTTGGACACCTGGAAGGTGGGTATGTAAGATTTACTTAAATCTATCAACAGTACTGTAAAGGCAATATTATTTTCCTTATACGCAAAACTGCTATGGTGCGTAATAAAAAATTAGTAATTGATTCAATATTCATATAATAAATATATTATATATAATTGTGGCGATACGTGCTCTCTCTCTACAGGGTTAAAGCATAAATATGTAATAATTACGAGCATTAATTGAATTCTTACAAGGTGAATGTATTACATACACATTTTACGTTAATTTAAATGCAATTAATTATTCACAACGAGAGAGAGAGACGTCGCAAATTGGAGGAATCCAAACCCCCTGATATGAATGATATATCATATATTTATGAGGCCAGCACAAGCAGGGAATAAACACAATTAATAAGCTTAATATTTACTGGAAAACACACGGAAAAGCACGCAAATTTCTTATGAAATCAATGTGATTTATATCCTCAAATCACCCAATTCCAATCACAATAATTATTTAGATCTGAGTGGTTCCAATTCCACGGAATTAAAACACGGAATTAAAACATCCTAAATACACGCGAATATGTTAAAATTCACTGAAAATCACCACAATCCTATCACCTAATCTCATTCTTAATACTTAACTAAATGCACTTTCATGAATTGATAATCACTGAGGTCCCATTTACTTGTTTCCGACTCTACATAACAATTTTCAGAGTACACTGAGGTACTCAATACTCCTATGCTTAAAATAAGTAAAATGAAGCAGCTAAATATCAGCGATAAAAAAAGACAAATCCTCCCTGCACGGTTTCTGTCAAGCGCATTGTCCGTCTCGACAGACATTCATCACGCGCGTAAGCTTTGTGAGCGCTGTGTGGACGCGCCCTGTAGCCTTAAGGCTGCACCAGCAGTACTTGCGGCTCTACTTACTTCTTTGGAGGGAAAACAATTTGAAAACAGTGAGATAAAGCTCCCGAAATTCCTTGAAAATTAGAAATTATTATTCAAGTTGCCATTTAAGAAATATGAGCAGGCAAGCAACTGCTATATTTAGCTCGCCCACAACTATGTAGTACTGGTTGCAGTATACTATTATTACGTTCTCGATAGGCAACAGTATACACTTCTGTGTTCTACAGAATCGATAAAATGTCACAGCATTTTCATGAAGTAAACAGTATACTGTCGCTTGTGCCATAGTAGACGAAATAATGAACAGATATATACCTGTATCCACCATTAAACTTTTTACAGTGCATATTCAGATATTTACCATCAGTACTTAAGAGAGTTTGGGAATTTCAACAATGGAAGCACTAAATACAATTTTATATGCATACATTTGCTCACAAACATCATCGACAAAAGAGTAGAAGAGTCTCCTGGAGTTTTAGCTGAGAAAACTAATTTGAAAGACCGGAAAATTCATCAGTAATGAATGACAAGCTGTGAGGTCTGCACAAAGCTCAGGTGGTCCTTCCCTTACACAGAGTGCAAAAATTGCACACCGTTCTAAAACAAAACAGCAGCTCAAATAGATACATGCAACACCATTGCCTCACTAACTAAAGATCTGAAGTTTCGCTTGCCGGAAATTGTCCTAGAGGTAAAAAAGTTTTCAGTGTTTTTTCGAAGCCCACCTTGAGGACCTCTAAAAGTTCTGACTACAAGAGTAAACCCTTTTGCGCAAATCAATGTTCCACAATTTTAATCATGTAAGATTGGAGCGGCATAATAAATGGCAAGAACCTTCATCGCAGCTGATGGTCTCACAGAGCCCAGAACACGCACTTTCAACTGAAGGATCTGATTAAGACAGCCCAAACGTCCCTTCTTGCCTGAAGCTCACAGACCAAAATCTACATCAGCATTAGTTTATCTGAAATCTATAACAAGCGACACGATCCATATTTCAATTATCGAAGCTTTGTTAGAGTAAATTTTCATTGTGGAACTTATAAGGTTGTTGATAATCTCCGCGATCTACATTGCTGTATAGACATTAGTCTGTGCATGTGCTTTTTACCTTCCTTGATAACTATCTGCCTCAGAGCCGCAAAAAAATATAATGTATAAGAAAAACAGCTGCAAGACACAGAGCAGGGCAAATTCATGCATAATAATTTTAGTCTTAGTTTAATGCTTTCACATTGTGGCTGCTATGAGGTATGTTTCTATGATGTCTCCACCTGTGCAGTCAGTGCTATTTCTAGTCATCGAACACGTCTGAAAGTCAGATGAGAACAAGGTCTTCCACTTATTTCTCCTTGTTTTCTACTTCAGTGACAAATTAAGTATATTTGGTCATACAAGATGGAGGGTTGGAAAATTAATGGTCGTCAATAATTATAATTTTATTACGATATATCGAATGACACAAATTATTTCCACAGCGAAAATTTCATTTATGAAAAAAGTAAAAGTTCAATATTTTAATTGATGTTTAGTTGAAGTACTGTTTTTAAAAACCGATTATAAATTCATTGCGTGCTCAAGAAACAACAGGTATGCAGTAAGAACAATTACTACAACATTACAGAAGACATTAATTACGTTCCTTCTTTTGTCACACTACAAGAACACAAAACTGAATAATGAGTCCCGTAAATTAAGACATCTCACACAATGAAAACAAAATTTCCTCTCATATAGTGAGAATACAACATTTTCGTATCTTCTTTCTCTGAAAACGCAGGAGTCTGGGAAAAATACAAACGTACTACAAATAAAAATGCATCATTATTACTTAAAAATAACAAAAAATTGTGATCCATGTTTGCAAGCCACAGCTGCCGAAGTTCAAGGATCAGTTCCAAAAAATGACATAAGTAGGCGCTACGTATGTTAATCTCATAAAGATGATGAAAATGTTCCTTCCTCACGTACAGCCTAACACTGGTATTCACCAAAGATCACCAGTCATAGGAACACGAAAATTAGAGCGTGCAATATTACCACTCCTTAAAAAATGAGGAGCATTTTTCTTCTTTCTCTTGCGTACACTGTAATCAATGTATAATATGAGAAGGTACTTGTAAAACAAGATAATATGGACGGTATTCTTGCTTCTGATATTTCTATCACTTGTTTTTCGTAATGAACACTAGTGAATGAATATTGACACCAGCTTTAACGAAATAACTGCAAATATGAGTATCGAAGCATACATGTTCTTTCACTCCTGTATTTCGCCACAAACCGACCGCCACTCCCTTCCTAGACGAAAAATTCAGACCTCAAAAAGTATAGGGGAAATTTACGCACGTCTTAAATACATCGTATGCATGATATAGGATAGAACTGCTGGCACGATACATGTACCAGAGTTTCAATGGCCCTCGGGACAAAGCTCTCTGCTTGTACTGAGCAGTTTTTTCTTCATGCATGCGAGGTGCTTTTTCACAATTAAGTTCCGCCTGCGACGTCTTGTTTGCACCAAGATTTGTTTCCGTGACAAATTATCTTACATTCTCTAGTAGTTTTTGTGGTTCATGAAGCACACAATCTTTTCATTGTATTTTGCATGTGTAGATTTTTATTTTTTCCTTGGCTGTTATATATGAACTTATAAGCAAGTACATGAGCTGTAATTTCTTGAAATGTCATTAGCTTTGATGATGACTACATAAACCTGAAGTGTCTGCTTGACTTTATTCTATGATGATAATGACGACGACGACGTCTAAATAAGTCAATACAAATGAACCCTGAAAATCCCAAATAAAATTTTAGTTTCAGCTCAGGTGAATTCATAGATTCAGAAACTCTACGAACAAAGCGCTACGAGAACAACTCTTCTGTTAATTGGCAAGCAGAACATAGACCAATGTTTTATCTCTCATGGGAAAGACACTTCAATGGAGCAAGTCCGTGTCAGGGATACCCTTTTTATTTAATGAATTTAACCTATTGAAACTTTAGTCAACGCACATGTTAAAATCTCTAGTCAAAATGAAAGCAGTTTAGAAAGTTGTGGGTATCAAATTTTATGTAGAGCATTGGAACAAGGATAGCATCAGTTAGCAGAGTAGATTATTATTTGAGATCTAGTTTTAGATGAGAATACGATCAGGGCCACAACAATAGGGGCTCCAATCTAGCTGCGCACAGCCAATCTTTATTACATCTAAGAATTTATCCCAAGCAAATAGGCAATAACTAGATTAATGTTTTATTGTCTCGTTTAATTTGTATGCTTGAACCTCAGAACATATGGCGGCAGTTCGGGTTAATATGTACATGAAATGACTGAGCAGCAAGGTGAGCGCCATTTGTTGTGAAAATAATCAACATTTGAATATGACTTGTCGTTCGTTCAGAGTTTAAGTCTTGGTTTTTCGATGTTTTCAACGATGTAATTACTCCTGACAGTCATGCATGTATGTAAAAACAACAAATTTAAATGATTTTGTGGCCACAGCCAGTTCAACTTCTTAAAAAATAACCGTTCCTCACGTTGTTTTATATTCATTTCGCTTAGAATTGTTCTTTCTAAAGCATTGAAACTTCAGTGCCTATTAATTTATCTGTGCAAAAGTTCCTTCTTATCTTACAGGTATGTTAAACTTTATCTATTTAAGCACATAGAATAAAAATAATCATAATGGTTCCTCGCAAAGAAACGTATTACTTCTGAAAACGATTGAAGAGAATTAAGAATTATTTTCGCAGTCATGGTTAAGAGTAAGATGCAATATTGTTCCGTTTGTCAATTTTCTGTAAGTTTTATAAACATATTATATCAGTTCTTCATCCCTTAGAATGACTTGATCCATTTGGGAATGTAGAAACCTGAAGGGAACCTCTCACATTTTTCTCCAAAAAGACCATTGCAGGTCAAAAGCACCGATGATATCTTAAAAAACAGTCCTTGCATGTATGTACACCGTTGAGTCTATCACTCTCCTATGGTTGAGATAACAAACATGTGCAAAATAGCCACGTGTATCACAGCTAAATTCTAGGCCACCCTTCATTTCATCAGGTGCGAACGAGTGTCAGTACAGTTTCTCCAAATGTTAATACCAGGGTTGTGAACTCGGGGTCATGAAGTCAAAACCATCAGTATGTGTAGTTGAAGTATATTCCATTTTAGGGAGCAAGGCTGTGGTCGTAGCAACCAGTCTTTACTGCCAAATTAGCAGTGATTTACAACAATTTTGGTATAGTATACAGAAATACTAGGAAATTGACGTCAATCCTAGACCTGGAAAGCGATCCAATTCTATAGAGCAGCTTTTGATGGTACAAACGTGAGCAAGCGAGTTCGGCCAGTCAGCTAGATGGAGAGCCTCCTCTTCCTCCTCTTCCTCCTCCTCAATCATGGTCTCAGTCCAAGTTCATTATCCAATTATCAGTGATTATCGACAAATATTTTACTGAAATTAATGAAAATTCCCCAAAATCAACGAAATTGAATAGAAACTGACAAAAATGTACGTTAATCATAATTTAACGTTAGAATAGAGTGAATAAACTATGGCTTTTCTTGTCATCTTTTAGAGGACAAAGCTGAGTAGGTCGTCGCGGCCAGCTGGAAACACCTCACTGTTGCTCACTCCAGCCCAGGTTGTAACATTCCTAGTTTACGAGGATGGGAAATCATGGCAATGCAGACATATGACCCATTATTTTAGCTAAAATAAATAAATTCCATTTGTAGCTGTTCTTTCACATCCTGAATTGTAATTAACCTGCGATATCTTTTTTTTTCATGCGAAACTCAAACAGATAGTAAGATCTATAATAAAGAGGTCATAAGGTGGATGCTGCTGTTGATAGTGGTAGAGGTGTGATGATTGTGGTTGTGTTCGTGGTGATAATGCTTTTTGCAGTAGTCGAGATGGTGGTGGGCTGGCAGTGACACTTGTAGTAATGGTATGGATTCGATGGTGATTGCAGTGGTGGTAGGGCTACAGCGGTGGTGGTTGTAGTTGTTGTAGGTTGGTTTTCATAATAGTAGCAATTGGGTTGCAGTGATGGTTATAGTAGTGGAGGTCGTAATACAGTTGTGGAGGTGGTTGCAAGGTTGATGCGATTTCAGTGACGGTTGTAATAGTAGTAGGCGTTGGGTTGCAGTTGCAGTGGCGGTGGAGTTACAGTTTTGGTTACAGTGGTGATGGAGTTGTAGTGGAGGTGGGGTAGAGGAGGTGGGAAGTCGATGCAATTTTCCTAAAAGGATTTGCGTGGTGTCGGCAGGCGGAGGCTCTTAAACAGATACGTCAGTTTCACTTAGTGGAGCCCGGCACGCAACTTCGACTGCCTCCTAGAGGGGAGAAGGAGAGAAGAGGTAGTGGTGGATGTCAGCCGTGATGGTCGGCTTACATCGATGGTAGAGGTAATGATGGAGATGAGGTTTGTGGATATAATAGAGTTGATGAGGGCTGGAAGTGATGGCACAGATATTTCTCAGCGGTCAGGTATGTGGATGTCATGGCAGTGTTGTGTACTGAAGTTCTCTCTATTTGAGTCCAACACTTCGAGGAATACAGTATGTTCAACGTGAACTGGCACGTGCATAAAAGTATCTCTTCACATTTAAACTGTTTTCGAACGCCAAACATTCTTTTATTACCGTTGCTCGATGAAGAAAAAATGTGAGGGTATATATCGAAGGCATACACAAAGATCTGCAATTAAAAAAATCATATACGTATGCACCTCTACCTGAGGTCTTCATCAGTAAAAACCTCAACTAAAACCACTTGAAGTATGCTGAAAAATTGCGTCCGAACGAGATAGAAGCCCAGCTGTGAGATAATTACACATATAAAGTATTCTGAGGGAACAGGAAAACAGTACGAAAATCTGAAAGTGCTATAGAAGTTAAAGTTATTGTAATGATCATCTTTTACTGTAGCAAGAGCAAGGATTGCAAGGCTGATCGGGCTCGAGCTAAAGTTTCATCCATTTTATAGACATTGGATGCCAAGGAATCTTGTTTGACATTCTGCAAGAACAGGACAGGATATTCATTTTAGTCTCAATTCTATATCTTATGATGAATGCAGCGCTCACTAAGATCGACAAAAGCAGAGGCTACTAAAAGTAAATGCCGAATTCCATACCCTAAAAAGACAATCTCTTATTTTCAGTAAAAAATATTGAGCCCTCTTTAAGTGTAAATAAAATGTATAGATGAATACTAGTGGAGTAAATATAATGAGCATGAATACGAATACATTTGTGTAATCCACAATTAATCATTCTAATCTCTCAGCTTTGATCGCAGCTCTACGTACTTGATAAAAACGTGCATGAAAGATACATAACTCATACATAATAGCAGTAGATGTGTTCGTTGCTCGATACGCTTTGTTAGATATACTATAATGTAGTTCATATGTACTAGAAGCATGCAAACATCGTTACTCTTTTTATCTTAGCACCATTGCACGACGTAGCATTACGGGGGCTAAAAAACAACTACTGTGGCGGCTAAAACAGCATCATGCGCGAACCTCGGCCTTCCATAGCTCTGAGTCGAGGTAAACTTGGTGATCAATAATTACCACGAAGTAATACATCCATGGTACATGATCAACGACACTCACAAGTGAAAGTTCATCGTTGAGAGATCATCATCAAAAATAATTTGATAAGAATACATGGGAAGGAGCAACCTGATTATTATTGTATTCCTGGTTTTGTCACCGCAACCCAAATTCAAGCAATCGTAACAGTGATACAGGGAACAAGATATTCTGATTGTTTCCGTTCATTAGTGTAGAAAACGTAAATGAAAATATATTTTAAATGCAATTCATGGAAATTTACGAGAATTTTTGTGTGAAAGTGTTGACGGAAAAAGAACACAGACTTTTCATATTAATAACACAACATACATCAGTCATTCAGTCACAAGAGTTGCTGAGTCTGGTTTGAGTAGTTGGGGTAGCTCAAGTCATCTTCGATGAACACCAAATCCTCGTCACAGATTTTCAATAGTAGAATTGAAAGTTTCTGATTTTTACCTAATGGGATTGTATAACCAATAGCATATCGTGCGTAGTCCGTTTTGATATCAGATCACTATGTTGAAGATCACTTATGGTGGACCTGGTTGCGAGAAATTAAATTAAAGAAACAGCGATTGTCACCAAATTAACCAGAATACACTTTAATTCTGTGACAAAATAACTAAAAACACTAGCGAGTGTAAAATAGTGAAAGAAGTACTTCCTTGGAAAAAATTGATCGGATGCCGTTTTACTAAGCTTCACTAAGCACCGTATACTCAATAGCCTCCGCATCGATTCAAAACAATGGGATCTGCAAGCCAGTATGGTCCATTATCGGACCTCACCGCTCTCTCGAAGGCTCATTAATTACTCCTGGAAACTGTTACGTCCGTTTTAATCTCGGACTAAAATCCATGATCTGGCGTGGTGATGAGGCCACATTGATCCCATTAAGGGGGAAGTAATCTGTTCCCCTGATGAATGAGAAGGCAAATTTTGCGGTAGCATGATCACATGATAAGGTGATCCTTAATTGCGGGCTGCAGCGCCAGCAGAATATGGCCACCGCACTTCCATAGAGCGCTCAATATTCTACCGTGCATGCACTTTCTTTGAACGTTGTAACTCGCACACGTAATACTTTCATACCTGTAGTGTGACTGAGTGACTGCAGGGTATACGAGAACAGAGTTTAGCAGTCAAAAATGAATGAAGCGGCTGTACAGGAATTTCCGTTGCGTGTGGTCTCAGCATCACGAGATGAAGAAAAACAACTTAGAAAAAGGCATACTCCTCTTGCAGCAGCAATGAACAACAAGGTAGGTGCATAGGGAAAATATGAGCATAGTGTCATGAATGATGAAATGAGCTCTGGCAAAAGTGTAATACAAGAACCCCTCTTGAACACTAAAATTGTAAACTTGTAAACTGAAAGTAACTATAAAGGGGGGATGCGTAAAGGATTCGGCTACGGAGGAAGTAAAAGCGAGGAGGTAAAAATTTAGAACGAGTGCCCTGGATCAGGTTAGTGTAAACGTACAAAAGAATGTGACACGCGCACGTGTACAAAGACCTTAGGAATGCAACCCAGTTCAACTTGTACTCCAATTAACACCAATCTCCGGCAGAATATTAGCTCATTTAGCAAGGCATACTGAAACTCATTGATCTGACATTTAATTTAGACAGAAACTCAATACTCTATTTTTTGTGAAGTCGTCGCATCCCACTAATTTCGACTTAAAAATTATAATTTTGCTTCTCCTAGCGAAGCAGAGAAAGAAAAATTATGAATCGCATATGTAAGTGCTTGAACATGTGGTTCTTTTTAGCAATCGATACATAATGTGAAGTAATATAAGTGAACAATATATTTACAGGCAAAAAATATTTCACAGAAGCAGCCATAAATGTTGTGTAAGGGTTAAAATTACACGGTATTCCAGCTGTACTCCCAACATCAAGAACACTGATTCGTCGGTATCCATTTGTGAGTATAAACATGTTTGAAACACTGTTCAAATGAGGAAATATTCGACACAACTAGTGTTGTGTATATTATTCATGGTTTTGGAATTAACTATGCCCCAAGACGTTTCGAGTCATTTATCACTTTTCTATCATGTTAACGAAATTGTATCACATTAGGCTGCACAAAAATATAAGCGTTCACTTTGTTTCCCAACCCTCATCAGATTTTTCGAGTTTCTACTGCATGAATTTACCATAAAAGGGCTGTTGAAATTCAAATTTAAAATAAAGACAAAATAGGTTAGCTTGAAGAAAGTTTCTTAATTGCACTGTGTTACATGTGCATAGAAAATTGTAAAAAATAATAAATTTTTAAGTAAAGGGCAGTTTGACTACCAAACGCGAAAACTACTATTCTACATAAATAAAAAAGGGCTATTCCGTCGCTCAATATAAATTATTTTCAGTATGCAAAAGCTAGAAGAAAAAAATTGAACATTTTGAACTGCAAGTTTCGCAGAATAAAACTCCGGTTCATAAAAACAATGTGCTAAGAAATAAATCATGAGCAATCAAGTAGCATAAATAAGCTTCAGAGAAGCAAAAGAAAGTACCCCAGTCTCCACAAAATGATCTCTCCCTTCCCTCACCATACACCTAAATGGCAGGCAAAGCCTTCATTGCGAGTCATACGTCAGAAACAAGAGATCCATTACACGGGACCACCTTTGCGTAGAGGGAAGGGGTAAACAAACAAACAAGCATTTCATCAGCGCGGTGCTGGAAGAACAGATGGGCAGCCCCCTCCTGCGGTCGTTGCTTTACAGGCTCCAGGTGGTGACGGTACAGGCGGATCCACAGAGGTGGAGGAGCGAAGAGGTGTGTGTATATGATACCACGCCGCGTCTAGGTATGAGGTCCAGGTGGAGTTCTGATCAGGTAAGATCTGGACTAGAGGATCTGTACAGTTGGCTGGAGTTGTAGTAAAGTTTTGGACGTGGGGGCGACGATGCAGTAGTCGAGAAATAGTATAGAGAAAGAGTCACAATATTTTTGTCTTCAATGACAAATATTAAGCGCAATGAACCGCGAACTTGTTTCGTCTTCGCTTGAATGTATCATATTTTCTAATATCAAGCGTTCAATCTATACTCCAGTCTTCATCGGAAAGAAAGCTTGGAAAGCAAAACTTTCGGTACGAGTTCCGTATTTATTTTCAGTGAAGTGAATGAAACACTGTTAAACGTACTTTGTGTGTCTGATCAATCTTTGAAACCAAGGTGGTTAAAAACTTGAAATGTGAAGTAAACTACAGAGAACATCCATATAACTGCATGCAAAAATAAGATTACTACGTGGGTAACTCATTCTAAAGCACTGACTTCCTCTGTGAGCAGAGAATTTGATTTTACAGCGCACACAACAAGCGTTGAATGAATTAGCATGTTCAGAAATTTTACAAACTGGGGCATCATGTTGTTTTTAAAGGGTAAGAAACTTTCAGATTTGTGTAACATATTTTCAATACTTGTGTTCGACCAGTAAGAAAATTAAATACATTGATTATATACTTTTACTGCACCACAAAATTTAAAGCAAGCAAGCGCATCCTTGGCATAAAATTTGATGATTGTGAGTATAGTAAAAAGTGATTCCAGAGCACAGCAGCATGAAAACAAACAGGCAAATGACATGCTGGTAGTAGAAAAAATTAACAGTAAAATATGGACACAAAGGGATCATTTTAGCCAAATATGTAGAACAAAGAGAGTGAAAGATCACCGAAGCGATCATGACCAGCGAGCACGTCTGGTTCCCCTTTTATGCGGCTGCTGTACCTGGACCATCCCATGGCAGATGTTGCTTCGCTTTAATTAGAGAGCCATGCCAATCATCATGAGACGCTTGGACCGGCTCCTCCTGGGTCGAAAGTGAATACATTAAATTGGAGGGTAGGATCCCGGTGTGGGAATCTTTTTATATCTGGTTGAGCGATTATTAGTTAGACATCGCCGACAGATCTGTTTGTTTACGTTAGCTATGACTAGCATTTTTGCAAACAGATGGCTGTTTTTTAAAAACTAATAGCGAATGTTTAACTTACCAAATTTGGTTCCATATGTTTATGATTAAATTCTCTTCTGTCGATGTTTTTCTTCATAAACAGCTGTGTAACCTGGACACCACATCGCAGAACGCACTTTCTACATACTTGTACGGCGTTCTCGGTATACTGCCAACCTACCGAATGTATCATATATTGCACTTTTTCACAGCTTCTGGCCTTCCATTGCCCAAAAATCATACCCAATAATGGGCCAGTGATACATTAAATGAGGGTGCTCTAATATTAGCACAAACAAAAATTGCGAAAAATCGGTCTGATTAAAAATATTATTTACATTGTAACAGTTCAAAAGGATAAAAATTTTCCTTGAAACTTCAATGCCTGGTCATTCAACACTGAAAGTATCATCTATTCATCACTAGTGTGTACATTTAAGTGACAAACTGTGGTGCGATAACAGATCTTCCAAAATTTACGTTGCCTCCGTAAGTTTATCAAATCATTTTTGAAGCAGTTTACTGACATTACTTTTGAAGCTACTAGTTAAACTGAACTACCGACACAGGGCTATCACTTTCGGCTTTAAAATTCTGCAAGTGATTAAACAAAGTGACAAGAGCGAGGCAGTCTGCAATTCAAGCGAAGCAAAATGACCAAAAAGCGAGCAATTAACTGTTAGCAGAATCTATCGCATCGCTTTTGGTCGAGGGTTATTTCAAATCGAGGTCTAATTTCGAACACGAGTTCACATTTGTGCGGTTGCAGCAGTGCGAGAAAGTGACACAAAATGCGAGTTCAAGCGCAAGACGAGCAACAACTGAAGTTGCTGCAAGGAGAGGCACGGCAATTTACGGTCAATTGCCGCTGATGAACGTCCGTTATAGTTTGCACTGGCGAATAAAATACTTTTTTCGAAGATTAATTTTTGCTTTACTACGCATTAGCGTTTTTTGATTATTTTGATTGAGGCGTTGTATCTAGAACAGGCGCAGACTCTCTTTGTCTTTCAAGTGTAGAAGCAATTATGTTTTGTTTTTGTTTAGAATATGTACTGCAATTGAGTTGCAAAAACCGTTCAGAATGAGGAACAACAATTTTAAACTCAAAACAAGATTTATGTTTACAGAAAAGAACTTAAATTTTTATCTTCGTTTCCAGAGAGCGTAATTTTGAATTTCTATCTCCATCATTTAAGAAGAACAATTATAACTGAAATGTGACCTAGAATCACCTACGTATAAGAAACATCTGACGTTCATCAAAGAGTTGATCGTTCAATAAAAGTCGTACCTGTGGCGTTGCTACAGACATACTGTACGCCACATCGATCTCTTCTAATTTCACGGAAATAGAGCACGTCGTTTGTCAATGTACGAATTACTTTTTTGGCTGAGGGAAATAATTTAGTAAAATGGGGTTGATGCAAGAGGAAATAGATATAAAATGCACGAAACATTTAAACGAATTTTCTTTTTGCGTGTGCCTCACTAGTGTCAAGTATAATCTAACGAACATGGAGGACTGGATTTCGCAAACAAACAACCAGTTAAATCGTTGAAGTCCCACCCTATCACGCATTCACATCTGAAAGGCGCGCTTTCGTTTCTACACTTAACTGTGTGAAGTTTTAAAAAAAATCGAGTACAATATCAATTCCTATCAACCATTCCACAAGATTGATACTGCCGGTTGCTCTGACTGAACAAGAAAATTTGTTATGCACCACTAGTACCTCAGTGTGCTTTATAGTTTCCTTCTACTTCTTTCTCAAATAATTTTGTCATGGTGAATAATCCATGACGTAGGGCTTATGGTACTTTACGCACTGAAGGGTTAAAGCATGGCTCAGCGTGCCCAAAATTGCTGTAAGAAAAAAAAGTGACAATATCTTGAGACGGTGGTCGTATGGTCGGTTAACGGCCGCCCTTGGTAGGTGGAAGTGTGCCGGAGACCTTGCCTCGGGCCGGCCACAATTCCAGGTTAGTATTAGCCCAACGTCGTCCATGAAACTCGGAGGTTTGCGGCGTCTTCGAGCCGTCGCTGTCGGCGGTCACGACCGTGGACTCGCTCGTATTGCTGCAGTCACATTTGCAGTCATTCTTTGAAGAGTGAATTTTCTTCATTTTAGCAGTCATTGTTAACTCCTCAAATGATACTTTGCTGTATCATTTGGCTAAAATGTGCTCATTTTTTCATATAATGTTTGAAGCACAGGGAGATTTTTCTTACTTTTCACACAAACTTTGTAGTTTTATTTTAAGTGATTTATAGTGAAGTTGAAACATTTCGATATGCCAGTGCTGATTAAAGATGAAATACTTCAGTTGTCAATTACAGCGCTTCTATTGACAAAGCGACATAAACTAATTTTATTTTTAATGAAGTGGCTGGCGAATCTCTTGATCAAAACCTTATGCAATATAGGTTAAATTTTTCTTTTATTAATCTGAAGAAAAATTCAGAAGTAGATTCCTTATCTATTGACTCATCTCTGCCATTACATCAAGTCAGTGTGGGAGTATTGATCTTGAATACTTAGCAGCAACAATACTTATAGGTAATAATGCATACCCACGAAGCAAAAAATTCTACTTTAAACATCATAATGTTCAAGTGCATATTGCCTTATACAAATAATTAATATAAAATTTGATGTTCATAAATTTTCGACATAAAGCACAAGAGAAAAGTACTTCCCGTTGCAAGTGGCAAAATAGGTACATTGTAAAAAAACTAATTTCTCAAAAAGAAATTTTTTTTACCTAAAACCGCATGGAAAATTCGTAGCTTTTCAAATGATTATCAAATAATATCTCACTGCAGTATCAATTATTTAGTCTGAATGGTGCCTTGTTGCAACATAATTTCCCTGGTGATCGTGACACCACACATTACTCATAATACTGCAACTGAGAATTAGCTCGCGCTATGTGAGGTGCAGTCAAACACAGGTCACTGCTCAGGTCTGGGAGATCTCGGTCATAATGGCGCCATTCAAACCACTGATTACTCCATTAATTTCAGACTTTCGTACAGATTAAATTTAATCGACTCATATGATGGACATTTGCACGAGTAACATTCACAAACGTACGAGTAAAATTAGCAGAAGAATCGATGTTACTGGAGATCTGTCAAGCCATTTTATCCTCAAACAATTCTGCAGTTTACATAAAATATTATATAGGAGCATTTTCTCAGTTTTTGTTCAAAATTAGGCTACTTGTGGTAGGCTATATTCTAGTCGCACTTGAAAGCAGTGATAAATTTGGACATTTCAATTGAACTTAAAATAGTGCAAACAAAACACAATTTTTACTATAGGGATGATTTCCGCACTAAACAACTGCTAGGAAACATGTCGATAGTTGTTAAAAATAATACGTGTCTTTGTATGAATATTGAGGTCAACTTGATAACAATAGACGCCTGCGAAAACGAAAGTAGTCAGAGAGACGAATACGACTTTTCGGTAGATGGAAAAAAATTGTTCTCGCGTAGGCAATAAAAAAATAAGGAAAAACCATCGATGCTTGCACAAAAACGTCTGGTATTTCAAAGTAGACCCTGCTGCTATCTAAAATCCCAGATCAAGCTGCACTTTGAGAATATTCAGGATTAAGACGAGAACTCGAGTTCGGTGAAGAGCAGCAAGAAAGACTCCAGTGTTCCTTGTAGCTTTTGACGTCACAGGCACGATCTGCACATTAGTTTCGGTTCGTTTCTTGTCATGATTACTATTAGGAAATAAAGTTAACTCGGGGAGCACGAGAATTTTCTCAAAGAAAGTGGATCATTTTATCATTTTCTCCACGGCAGAACCAGGTAATTGTAGACAACACAGGCGTGTGTTTCATCACCCGGTATTTAATGCGGACTCGTTCAATTGATAATAGAGATATAAACATAGCCAGGTGTGTTGTAAGCCTGTGGACCGTACTTCCAGAAGCAAATAATGTTGAATCTTAGAACGTGGTGGCTTGAGCCAAAGAAGTAAATGCAGACCATTTGTATTCATTGAATATTGAAATCCTAGTGGCTAAAGATAATTTGAGCTCGACAGCATCGCTGGAGTTTTTATGGACACTTAAAGATCTTTTAACTATTTGATTTTATTATCATTTACTGAAAAAACAGCCATTTTTAAAATTTATGTTACATAAAAGATGGTGTGAGCCTTGAAGATGGCAAAATACAAGATAGAATTCCTCTGAAATCAATCGAATCTTATTTTTATTAGCTACTGAGGATAAAAATATAATTAGGAGGTTGGCCGCATGTTGAAACACTGTTTGCACGATTGTATGGGACCTAATAACTAAAGTGAGACATGATCTAAAAAAACAGAATAATCATATAAATGTGAAAAAACGAGTTTTGAATACTGAAGCATACCACGAAATTATGCTCAAAACTTCAGCAACATTTGGGGGCCTCACAATCATTGGTCTAAGGTGCAAAATATCAGAAGGAGCTTCGAGACATCATGAATTAAGTCATCATTTTGAAGTTAGACGTGAGCGAGTTCAAACTGCATTTTAGGCACAGCATAATGTCTTTTATTCAAAATTTTAGCTAAATACGATTTCAAATTAGCGAATAATTCAACAGCATAGCACATGCATGTACTTAAGAGCAAAATTATTTGCGAACGCGAATATTTTACGAACCAGTACAAAAATTTCATGAGCTTAAAATGCAAGAACTGGTGATCTTCAGCACATGAAAGAAAACAAATAAATAATTCAAAATCAAGACTAGTCGTTTTCAAACGAATTTTAAGTCTGTGTGAAGCGTTACAGATAATCAGTTCAAGTGATATTAACTCACATGGTGTTAGTCGAACATCAACAATTAATTCTTTACAAGCATTGACGACAACAACACAAATTGAAATTATGATAAGGCTGACTTTGGAAACCAGTTGGATATTTAGTTGAGTTAATTGCAATTTTGAAACATTTTAAGGCGTGTACATGTGATAATTAGAAAAGCTAAGATATGCGGCAATACATTCCATGAATATTCTCAAAAATTTCAGGACATTTTAACGACATATTTTTAAACAAGATAAATTCAAGCGAATTTGCATTCCAGGCTTCAGTATTGGAATTTGAATACGAACTCCTCGACGGTATCATAAAATTAATTATTCGAGTTGATTAATTAATGTAGGCGAACAAAAAAAACACCCCACTCCCAATCGAAAATTTTCCGATGGAGGAGTAACATATTTTAGGTCAATCGTACCGTTTGTGATGGTGATTGTGGAGGTCGGTATCAGGGCGCACATGTGCACAATCATTTATTGCATCCTTGCAGGCCCATTTGCATAACAATCATCGCTTAGTAAAATTTTTCGAGTGGGAACAATTATTACATGACCCTGCACCAGGTAACGTAACAAGGTATTCTGTAGAAGAACTTAATAACAAATAATAGTTATAAATCTCCTATTCTCTGTGCATAATAAATATAATGACTATTTTAGAATATTTACAACACTCTTGACTGCAAAATACAATCAAAGTAGTTACAAAAAACAATCCTGAAAATTATCGACGAATGAAAATGATACGGTATTTCTGAACATGGAAAATAGATTTTACCTCACTGAATTATGCTACAAAACAAATGCTGAAGGAAATTCTTTCTGATCAGAATCCCAACGTTTGTTGAGATAACACAGCTGGTTATAAGGTAGTGCTCACATATCAGGTAGATTATGATGACGTACTCACCTTGATAATCCCTGACATGCATACATGAAGGCGCTCCTAAATCCACATTGGCAGAGACCTCCAGTGTTGGATTTTATAACCCGAGGCAATAGACGTTCAGTTAAGTATTTTCCTTCATGCGTCCTGGTAAATGCGGCACGATAATTGTAACCGAGGCGTACGTCCAATAATGATCAACTGTAAGGTTCGCATGACCTCCCAAGAGGCCTATGATTATCAAGAAGCACCTTCTGAAGAAAGATAAATAGACGTATGCGGCATATATTCTTTTTAGGTCTGCTCTCTAGAGATGTACTTCATGGACACCACAATGCCAAAGGTAATATCTAGAAAATAAAGGCCTTGTTCTTGCTCTATGTAATTGGCATTGATATACTTTGGCAATTACTGGGCATGGTTAAGATTTGGTAGCTACATGAATTTTGGGAAGCAACTTTACGATGAACTTTTTATTAGGACCGTAGCTTAGGGAAGATCATTTGAAAGTGAAAGACCGTTGTGTCGAGCAAGACACCGTTGACGCCAGCAATCATTTTTCCGAACTTTCATTGCAGCGCTCGTTTTAATGAATGATTTTACAGGCTGAGACGCGGTAAATCTATCCTTCCATACCGACCTGACTGAGACAATGATGGCACCTACATTAACGTCGCGCAAAACAGGCAAAGTTGGCCAAAGGCAGGAGCTCGAAGAAATTTACGATAAATTTAGAGCTCAACGAGTTATAAAACTGCCACTCATTAGCCGCGTATGCAACCTCCGTGCTTCTTTTGGAAAATGGAAAAAAGATTGGAGCATTTCCACATGCCAGGGCATTTTTTCAGTGACGTATATGTTAAAGTATTCGGCGCAAAGAGCACATTTAAGCGTAAAGTTTGCAAGTTCAATTGCTAAAAAACAAAGGCCCTAAAATGCCCTCAGCTAATAATACTACGCTCTGAGCTTGTGATAAATTTTACAGAACAGGATTTTTCAAGTGCTGTAAATATTTCTAGCAGAGTTTCAGCCCTATCCCGAAGAAAAGTTTATAGAAAATTAAATTCTGGATTAAACGATGCTCATGGAGACGTCAAGGTCCCCACAGCATCCTCAGGACACAGCCTCAATTACACGTTTTCAAGTTGAATATTGCCTGACACTGCCACCGACTTCCGCAACTCGAATCATTTTCGAACGCAAATGCAGGCGTTTCAGTGACGATCAATTGCTTATTAAGTCACATTGATGAAACGCTCGTATGTTCATTCCAACAATAGGGCTAGAATTTCAGAGCTTTGACGAACACAGTGGAGCAAAGGCAAGCTCTTCCTCAGACACTTTCGTATTAATATTCAAATGAAGCGTCGTAACTCTGTCTTTACGACCGGTAGAACATCGTGTGGTCTGATTTAAGGCAACCATTGACCACCAATCAGCCGAGGCATGTCTTAACACAGAATATTGCTTCATTTGGAGTGGGAGCTGCTCGTGTTGCAGAGAAGGTGCGGACTCGAAAATTGGAAATGTCTTTTAAATATGTACATTTATATTACATCGTATTTCGCTTCACTTAAATTAAGAGGAACGCAAGCGCAAAAGCATACATATATCAATGCCACTGAGAACTGAAATTAACTTGTTTACGTTTTATCATATAACGCACAACTGTTTTATCAGAATTGTTATACACGCATCAGAAACTGCACCAAAATGATTGTATTGATTAGTCTAATTATACTTTCAAAACCGAATTAAATTTATTGAAATGCTTGAAACTAGAAGCATCAATAAAAGTCTCTAGCGAGATTAACTGCAACTTGACAGTTAAGTAAATTAATTCGGCAGTCAAAACTGAACGATAAAACAGTTCAACTTCCACATTTCCTACTGCTCGAAAATTACCCATACCTATAAATCTTTGGCTAACCCTCATTTATTCGCTACATAACAGTCTCTTTGTATAGAAATAGAGTGAGTAGAATAGCGGAACGAATTTGCCAACTTTTTGTTCGAGTAATAAATTTATTTTTTATTGTCAAAAAAAGTTGTTAATCATCGACACGAGCTATCAGATTATGAGATGATTTTGAACATTGAACTAATATGACTACCGAGTCGAGTACAGGGTAAAATTCAGTGATTATTTGCAAGGTGTCGTCAGAAGATTCATCCTCTAGAAAAGTCTCAATACTAATGCAAAAGAGAAGCAAACTTCACAATGATACCTTCTGCCCACAATTACAGTAATAACAATACAAATCGCCGCACCAGCCAAAAAGAGAAAGCGTACTATGAACTTATTTGGATTCTATGTGCATTCAAATCCTGAGACGAAGACCAGTTTATTATTCATTATACACAGAAGAATGATAAATTTGAAAGGTTTAGGGCCTGGTCCGAACAAAATGTTACATCCTTGCTGTTTGAGTAGGTAATTGGACTTTAATAGCTTCTTGGTGGGTCATGGAACAGCCTAGGGAGTGAGGCGTCGGAAAGTCAGGTAGCTGGGCTATCTTGTAATAATAATTACCAGTGATTGATAAACAGTCGATAGTTGTTGCAGTCTTCAGGCCATTATGTTGTACTTGACAGGCCTAATGCCAATTCTGGGTGATGAATAGATAAATGAAGCAGCAAAGCATCGTTCAACAATGTATCAGGCGTCAGTGGAGCTATCAAGCGTACCTTCTATCATGGAAATGAAGCATCTGAGCTCAGTGCGACACACACGTCGTCTCACAGATGGTGAGATGCCTTCATAGGTCAAGTAATTCATCAAGTCGTCCATTGCTTCTGATGACCCAGCGTCCATGAGTTCAAAGTGAGGCTCCGGCTCTTCTTTGTAACTTTATTGCACTATCCATCATTGCTCTAATATCAGAGCATAGAAATATCATAATAGCCTGACATTATTATTACTGTTGGGTAATTAGTACACATAAGAAAAATTTCGCATAAGAAAAATACATATGAAATAAGTAACAACAGCACAGTACACGCTCGTACTGGAGGTTGCCTTTCACCCACAGGCCAGCCATTTTCATGAGAAAGAGAAATCAGCGTAACGGAATACTAAACATTTATTATTATTTAATGATTATAATTAACTCCAATAAATAGCACTTCTTGAGAGTCTGAAATTTGCGTCTGCCTTTTGGGACACTCGTGGATAGAGAAGAGGTCTTTCCGAAGCACAGACTTTACATGCGAAACCTTACACTGGATCAGTTCTCATGATGAGGGTATAAACGATACGTATATTATGAATGTTTTAAACATGACTAAACTTGTGAAACTCCAGCTCATAGTTTCGCAACAAATGTGACACACTGTACAACTTCTGATGCACTGTAAGATCCTGAACTTTCATCAACAATTTCATGCTTGGATAAGCAAGTGAACTACTGGCTGAGCTGCTTAGAAGTGAGTTTTTCAAAAGATAATTCGTTATTATAGGCTATTGGGCACTTACTGTTATCATGAATACTGTGCGCTCTGAGAACTTGACATTAGATGCAAGTTAAACACCTTATTACCCCTAGACTATTTGAAGGAGATGGAAAATAAAGCCTTTAATATTGTTCATCTGCGGCGGGGGTAAATAGTTGAAAGCTCGAAATCAACGGAACTTTCTTTCACTAAATAAGTGTGCCCGTCAGATCAACATGTGCCTGATTATTAAGAACTAGACAGTCCTCGTGGAAATTCTACGGTTTAGATTTTATTAATTTAAAGTTTTATAATGACGAATGTACTAAAGATTTACGACGAATTATTTTGCTTTAAATTAATATTTTTCACTAATACATACAGAACTTCTATTCTGTATCGTTTCTACCGATAACATGGCCTTAATAGTACCCGTAGAAATTCCGCAGCTTAAAAGTGATAACATTAAGGATCTATGAAATAAAATTTATTTTTCAGTTTTACCCTTGGTACTATCAGACTATAAGTATTCATGACTATATACAGAACTTCCATTCTGTATTTTTTCTACCGATAACATGGCCGTATAAGAGAAATAGTACAATAAGTGTGAAAAAATGGCGTATTTTATAGTAATCCGGCTCCTTTGGTATCCGCACGACAATGCTTATAATACATGCATACCCGTTCTGATTTCAGTTCAACAATTTTTCTTCAGTAATAGATAGGAAGTAATGGAGAGAGATAGAGAGAGAGAGAGAGAGATGGAGAAGCACAGTCTATTATAAATGTAGGTTTTTATCATATGTCCAAAAAAAGTTTTAAAGTTGATTAACTTATTCAACCCAAAGCAAAAGGAGTAAGCGTGACATGATGACATCTAGTTCAAGTTAATAAAACATCCGGATGAAAGCCAAATTCAAGACACCTTCGCATTTTGAATATTTCATATGAATATCTGAAACATATACAACATTACGTTAATTTTTAGATATAAAGGTTTATACATCGAAAAAGATTCAAGACCACTGGATGATTTCATTTCATTTGGAAACAAAGAAAAGAGTCAAATATTTTATAAGCTCTATCATAAATTTTTCGCGCAGTCCTAATAAAGAGCTGGAAAGGATTATTTCCAGGTTAAATTAACAGATAAAAATGAGAATTCTTTTACTTGGAATAAAAGACAACCTTGCGTTGAGCGTCCAAGACCCGAAGACCTGCCGGGCCTCTATATCAGCATTAGTTTGTAGAATCAAGTGATAAAAGCCCAAGTGCCATGCAGAAGTAACAAAAATATTCTTTTACGGCGACAGCGGGCGCTCGACAAGGCATTAGGTTATCAACAGAGTGGGGACTTACAAAAATTTGAGGCTAGTTATCAGGAAAATAAACCTTTAAAGCAGCAACAATTTCTCGTAAGACTCAACACAACGCCATTATGCCTACTTCTTGTGAAGCAAGTGCTGCAATGGCGCCATTCCGACCACACTATGCCTTGTTACGAGACCTCTAAGCGATACTAACCTCAGAGGACCGAGAGCTGCAGAGATGATTATAAGCAACAGACACACAAGTTTGATAGCATGTCTGGATTGCACTAAATTCATACCTTAAAGAAATATCGTAAATAAATTTTTTTTAGCACAAAGTATCATTTCATTCACATTTAGAATGGAACAATATTTGTACAGATTTGTAATTTCCTTTCATAAAACCCAACATTCTCACTTTATCAAACGAGTATTTTGGTCTTTTGTTCGTAAACTAAAATAAAGTTCGTGTAATTGTTAGTTCAGACGCCTTGCATACATACTTTGCATCAAGAAACTTGAACATTTACTAAAAAGTAGACGCTGATATTCTTTCTTCAATTCTTTGCTTCGTTTATAAGAGCTTAAATAATTATCAAGTAATTTTCATTGTTCTTACGAGCCCCAGTTTTCATCCTGAATTGTGGCCTATTGTCTCCGAGTTGGATGTCATAAGTCCACATTCCTTCTGCCCAATCGACCATCTGTTCACACAACGGACTTCCATTCCTTAACCTTCCTAGTAAATTTGACTGCTGCAGTATCAGTGTTACGCAATCATTATTTCATATTTATATTATACAGACATTTATATCAATGCAAAAATGGAATAGTCTGCATTGAATTTATTCTTTATTTAGTAGCAGTACCTGTTTTCAAATCAAATTTTACGTACCTGCTAAACTTCGAGGACATTCAAAGGCTCTTTAACCTGCCTCAAGCAATCTCTTTCGCTATTCAATGGCCACCATTTGTAAGTTGGCACCTTTTAATCGTCCATTAAAAGCAAGGTGAAGTGCCATCACATGAACCAGAGCAAATAAATTCTTTTAGGTTTGGGCTCCAAGTTGCACCTTCCAAATCAGGCTCACTGGGCTGAGATGCAACCAAAAGCCACTACACTTCCTCTCGTGATGTAAAATTCTATAGTAATTCTTCGCAATAAAATCATCTTTGAAAATTTGATATCTCCAAATCCAAACCTGTTGCTTAATAATCACAAGTGAACTCATATTATCAAAATTTCACCTAAAAAGGACACAGTGTATTGGGTTATTGCCCTCTGCTCACAATCCTGATAGTATTCACACACTAGGTTCAGGAACAGGTTCGTTTCGAGGACTCGCCAATCTTAGGCAAACATGATTAAATTGGGCTAATTGGCGCCAGCAATTTTCACTGACGTCTAGTTGCTGGACTTGCGAGGGTCATACATCGCATTGGCGAAGCAGTGTGGCCTCACTGCAAAGACACTTTTAGAGAGGCTCACTTGAGTTGATGGCTCCACTAAAGGCATATCAACGATACCTTCTGAATCGTAATGAGGTGCAGGCGGAACTTGACTTGAAACAACTGCAAGTACTCATCGCTTTCTTCTTACCGCATAATCATGTCAGTGCTCTCAGATAACGAACGGTGCATCGTCCGCGCTGTGGTATATGAAGCGAGATTGCAAACTCTTAGCCAGAGTGATTCATTTGAAATGCAATGAAGATTGACTCCTATTACCTACTTAAAGGGATCTTCGAACAATAAGAAATCTGCTAGGGGATTAGTTTCGCTGAATTTATGATTCACATTCCTAATTCTTTGATTCTTAGGAAACTATTAAAAAAATTCATATAAAAGGACAGTTTTATGAATTTGAATTACAAAATTTTCAACTATGTGCAGGAGACACATGATAAATGAAAAAACATGTGAAGTGATTATGTTTAACATAGGCGTACAATTATTAAATGATTATCTTGAAAAGCTCTTGAGAATAACTTTCGAATCCTTGCATAAATATATGAACTTCTTTCTACACTTAACCCTAACATTGCCATTATCCACTGTATATGATCTCAACAATTTATGGAACTGGAAACCCATAGGCAGCAATAAAAGTACTTACACTTCAACCAAACTAAACGTTAGTGAACGCAAGATTAATTTGCATAGCGTGACAGCACTTTGCACTCAAGAACAATGCAATAACTTCTGAGTTACACCACATGTAGAAATATTTTTGTATTTCCTGTACGGTATAGATTACAGCTCAAAAAATTTTTTAACGAACACGTATTTGATAATCTAAGAAGGTTTTTAGATGATTCTAAAGTTATCTTAATTTGATTCAAATTTATCATGTCTATATAAAACCTACGTTACACAGCATCAAACCACTTTTATATTCGCTCCTGATTTTTTGTAGAAAAGCCCCACAGTATCGTGCATGAGTCATCAGTCCTCCCATAACTCACAAAGATGTGTTAGGTGCACATATGAGGATAACGGCTCGTATATCTTCTCATAATTCTGAGTCTGAATGATGACTAAAAACATAGGGATTCTTGCGTTCATTTATCATTGGTAAGCGGAAGTCAAAATCAATAAAAAAAATTGTCAGATATTTCCAAACGTGATGATTAAAGCGTAAAATATTCACTACATAATAAGTGTCATAAGGCAAATCAACTTCTTTAAATTGTGAATCGTAATTTATGCTAAAAAACGGAATAGTTTTGCATAGTCAAGACTCATAATTTATTCTTAACATGAGAGAGAGCTCCAGCCATCTGTTGTCAGGGATCAGGCACGCACGTTTATTTAGTCAGTCACAAATATACTTGTTCAATGAATTTAATTTTTGTGCTCTATAATTTGTCAATTTCATTTATTCTTAAATTTTTCCTCAGACACTATCGCCAAAAAACAGCTCATTTTTACTCAAGCTCAACATTTTTAAAGCATGTATTGTAAAATCTCAATTTGGCAATGCCAGTCTTGACATAGTGGGGCACTCCTGTGCATGACCGTCCCTCTGATGAGTTCAGGCAATTTGCAGGTGGAGATTCAATCAGTGACCCCCTCTGTGAGATGATTCGTCTCGCCAAATTAGTTCCCTGACTCTGATTTTGAAGGTACCTCCCAATCACCACACCATCAGATCGCACAAGGAATTCCCGGCTGTGGACTAATGAATCCCAAAGACCTGTTTCTACCCTCCTGACGACGTAGGCGAAGAAGAAAGAAAATATAATTAAACTATCAAGAAACTTTCCTCAGGATGATTAGGTTTTAGTCCGCCAACATTGAGCGAACGTCCAAGTAAGTATCGAGAAACGCAGAATCTATTTTGTACTTGACTAGCATCAAGCGAAACAGAGTTTACTTCATATGTACGTGCATTAGGTCATATTTCTTGCATGCGAAGAAAGGCAGCAGCTAAAATGCGTGAAACTCATCGAAGTATTTGTAAGTTCACGTGTTTGAAAATATTTACTAGGTCAAACCTGACGAAATAAATTTTAAAAATCTACTCGAACCAGTCTATATGAACAATTCTACCGGAACTCATAAACCTGGACCAGTTTACTGAAAGTCCCAACTGAACAAGTCTTCCTGACCCCGTCTACCTGAAAAAGTTTGTATGAGCAAGCAAATTTAACAAGTCTATCGTAACAAATCGACATGAATATTTAAACAAAAGCTTTATCTGAAGAAATTGAGGAAGAAATTGAGTAAGAGATAGAAATTAAAGAGCTACCTCAGAGCGGGTCACTATGACAACCTAAGGTGACCATGACCAAATAGCTGTATAAGTAGAAAACAAGTCTTGTATCAGCAAGATAAACCAACTAACGCACTCTACAACTATGCACTCTTGAAATAAATGCCAGAGACCTAGTATTTACGGATTTTAAACCAACTTCAGATCCAATAGCTAAATTCACCCCTAGTTACCTTTCAAACACCTATTTGTCTAACGGAGGGTTTCAATAAAGATAATTACAGAGCATTCTTCGTTTGGCGTTTTATGGAGTTAAAGTTTTTATAATCCGCATTCCTGTAAACAGATTTTAACTGCCCCATCCTCAGCGAAGCATCGAATAAAACTATTCCCACTTCTCGTTACAGGAAAAAATTGAACTACAAAATGGAAGTTGATCGTAAAACATTTTGCAATCTTCTCCAGGCGAAAGACCAACATAATTTGCATTTAAGTTAAAAGCTTCGTTACTTTTTACGAGAAGAAGGAGTGCGTACCGCGCCATTGCCGCCATTTCTTTGCCCATGCCCAGTCGGAAGACTTGATGGCCGAGGAAATGCCTCCACAGCCTGATAAGTCGTGCGCTACGTGAACACATCTACAAAGCACTAGTAACTGCCTCTAGGAAGTACACTCAGTCACATACCGGGGATAGAGCTAACATCAGCAGCACTTATGAGTTGAACCAGCTTTAGCACAATATTCGAAGTATTTGGGCAATTAGATTGAAGCCCATTCTGATAAATGCTGAAGTGTTTGGTAAATAATATGTTAAATATTTGATAGTAGATATTTGGTATGAATATTAAATAAATATTTTTTATATTCATAATTATAAGTACAACTATTTATTTTTAGTACTTAAAATTTACTTATTGGTCTAGTAAACAATTTAGTAAGCGGTCTACTTTTGTACAACTTATATCTAGTCTAGATTCCGTGTCCTATTATTGCACTATGGCTAGAGCGACGAGATAATGTCAGGCTATGATAACCTTAAGCAAAGTCTAGATGACAAGCATATTTGAAATAAGAAGCGCCTTTTGAAGGCGTAAACTCATTACTAAAGGAATTTTGTCTCAATTTTGCTTGAAAGCTCAAATCGACACATAAGAAAGCCAATTCTAATACAGAGTTGTAAATCAGTCTAGTGGACATTGATGTTGTAGTAATTAATTTTCCTTTTTTAATTATTATCTAAAATGACAGATTTCCCCATACTTCAAAATGCGGAAATACATTAATAGTCGACGCATTAATGAAAAGGCAAATCGCTGACGGTAATCCAGAGTTTAGAAATCTGCGGTTTTGCTTGGTTCCAGTGACGATCACAATGAAATTCAGCACACGATTTACATAGTTTCAGGGTGCAACTAGGGCAATAAATGTCAACATCTTGGCTTGTACAGTTAGTTTAACCCTTTCGCTACCAAATATTTTTATAGAAATGCAGTTTTTCCAGTGCTAGAACTTAGTTTATGTCTGAAAAACATCTGAAAAATAATTTTAAAAATCTCAATTACCTGGATAAAATGCTAGGCCTGGAAATATTTTGGGATTAATTATCCCATTGGTAATTTACAGCGGGACATATTATCCCAAATATCTGTGGAACTTTCTGTGTGGCACATTTTCCCAACGGTAGCGAAGAGATTAAGTCAGTATTAAGAGACAGGACAGGTGTGTTGAACTGGCGAAAATGTGTAGGGAGAAATACGTTGGAAAAAAACCGTCTGGTACGACAAAGACGTGACTACAACTCTGTCTGAGATAGTCTAGGAAAAAAGAGATATTAAAGACAAACATCAAAACCCACGACAGATTAGTGTTGGAAGTATAATATTTCTCACTCCGCTGCAGCACACAAGGGACTCGACTGGAGAGCACTAAGCCCTGTATGTGCTCTGACGACGACAGACACGACTAATGTACACTGTGCAGCAACATAATTTCCTTTTCACAAATAGAGTTTGAAAAAAGGAATTAACGTTGCCGCACTCTGTCCTTGCATGGCCCAGAAATCCTACGTCTTTATGATTGTTACCTTCCAAGATACGATTGCAGGACAATTTCAGTCAGTTCATACCTGGAACCTACTGGCATAAGTGAAATAAATGGCTATTTGATCCTAAAGAGTTTGTAACAGAACCCAATAACATGAAAGAACATTATGTATTCGAAGAATTTTCATAAATAATTCGCATGTCAGAGTAATTCGTTCATGGACTTGAGGTGTACATATTAAGACATTGAACAATTTAGGATACAGATTAGAATCTTATAGTAACGCTATCCACTACCACTACATAGTCATGATGGTGCTGTAGAGACTGAATTACAGTCTCATACGTCTCATGGTCGCAAGGTGTACTGGTAACAAAATAATTTCATATTACCAAGTGACGAGCAGCACACAAAGTATACAACCAACTCAGTACACAACAGAACAGTAAATAAACCATATTAATGTAAAGTTTTTATTGAAATAACTAGAATTTTTGTCTACTCGGGAAGAATATAATAAAATTAACGTCTTTAAAGAAATGTCGTTAATTCGATTTTGACGCTCAAGTTTAAAACACCATTGTAGTTTGACTCGGCGACTGAAAAATAGGGGACCTTCGTTCCTTATTGTGCATTCTGCAAAGTTTACACAGAGATACGATAATTTACTGTCTCACTACGATGAAGTTACATTGAGACTCATGACTAGACACGAGTCAAAACTGTCGCCGGATCAGGGCTGTTGTCAGAAGGTGGCTCCCAACCAGTTGTCTAGTTTCAGATCGAAGCTTTCTTCGATGGAGTGTAGCATTCAGCTGGAGGTACATAAAAGCACAGCGACAAGGCAATATTATCTTTTTACGGCCGAGATAACAAAAGGCCTGCTCTGCAACCCCGTACACTTTAAATAAGATAGAAACGGAGTTGCATAGAGAGGGATTCCGTATTTATATTTCTCTATATAGCTTGTAGTTAGGTGTCCAGGAAAGTGCTTTGAAGCTATTCCAATGCATCCAGTGACTTTTACGAAGCACACCTTGAAAATATAGCACGATACAGACGAGTCTCGTTGATATTACCAGCCGCAAGTGGGCAATGAGCTCAATAGATACCTCCTACGCAGTACGACGACTGTTCGAACTTTAAAATACTCGTAGGATTATCAACAATTTGCTAAGCAATAATGAGGAACCTTCTAGTTTAATCGATTCGGTAAAATAAAAGCCTGCACACCTAATTGTCGTTGATTCCGAAGAAACAGATTCAAATGTTCCGGATATTCATTAAAGAAATGAACATCACTGAGTAAGACAATCGTCGTGGGTCCAAACATGACATCATCCTGATGCAATTGACCAAAAATATCCTTGAACATAAGAAAATGGAGAAAATGTCCATAAAATAAGGCCTATAAATATATACTTCAACTCAAAAGACCTATAAAGAGTAAGCTTACCTGGTAACTTTTACCATGCAACTTAACCCTTTAACTACCGCCTCTTTTCCCGAGGAGAGAAATGCAGCACAGCCACACACTGTTCATTGGCTGATCATATTGCCGGCAGCGTCTAAACAAGAAGAACTGTACCATATTCTCGACGTTCTAAACGTGTTGAGTGTAGTGATGGGTTGGATAAAACCTTAGGTTTCGTTTTATCATATTTTTTTCAACAGAGTACATCAGTCTTTCTTTGGTCGTTAAAGGTTTAACACATACCCGTTATGAGGATCGCTACAAAATACCATTATCTTGGCGAACTAGGATTATCACGCACGCGCACATGCAGACAGCGACGAGACACGGCGGATCGAGACTTCAGCAACGCACAATCTTCTCCTGACGACTACGTCCAGGTGTCATGTTGCTTTCAAGTCTAAGGCTTTAACCCTTTAGCGACCAATTTATTTTTCTAGTTTCTACGTCTAAGCTCACGAAGACCGTCTGTACACTGATGCAATGAAGCATGCCGAGAGCCAGGCAGCCAAAAGAACGACGGTGTAACATGCCGCCGCGTTCAAACCTAGTAGCAACCTCATATTGCTCACTGTTTAATTATTAGAACAATTCTCCCAAAGACCGTAAAAGAGAACCGTATGGTCCTTTTCGTCGCTAAAGGGTTAAGGCGAAAATTGTTCATTACGAACTAGATAAAGTTTAAATTACGTACAAAGACGACCGAATAGTCCACTTGGTCGCTAAAGAGTTAACGTACTCATCAACCAGACCTTGCGAATAAGGGGGAAGTCTCAGCTTCTGGATGTACTTTGCATCCCACGTACAGAGGCTACTCTCCTGACATAGGATGGGTTTTAATTTACAAGTTTAAACTCATCCCCACACGTTACTAAAGTAAATAACAAAACTATTAACACGTTTCCTGCGATTGCCTACCCGGTGCAAATCTTTACTTTGCACACATAGTATCTAGAAACCGTTGAAAAAATTACAGAACCTAACCTGAGTGACCCACCGGTGGGTCACTTCGCAGGAAATGTGTCAATGATGTATTTTGTACTGCTTGATGTGTACTGTACACTGTACTGTACTTTATGTACTTTGCTGAACTACAGCAAGCAAAGGGCATGTGTACAATTTAACGATAGGTAATCCGCTAAAAGTTAAAAAACTGCAATGTGATTTTCAGAGAAGATCTCACATTGTCCAAAAAGCACAGGAGGATCAACAAAGTAATTTGGAGTTATAAACACAAATTCAGCGATGAAAATCTCATCGTAAATCTTTCCCTTGTACATCGTAAAGCATGAATTAAATACCTGCTGAGAATCACACGCAAGATATTTTCGCGCTTCAGCAAGGCTCCAGCATCAAATATATATTTTCAAGACTAGCCGTATTTTTACGTATTGAACTTCTCCACAAGGTTCTTATACTAGGACGAAGCAGGCACGGAACTAATGGAAATAATCCTAGTTGGAGTTTACCAGAGGAGAAGCAAATTTTTGCATCTTCACCTACGCAAAAGGCGTACGATCGAGCAACTCTGCGTCTGCCTCTGGCCATTTATAATTCTAAACATGAACAGAAAATCCAGACCAGCTCATTTTGGTAAGAATGCATGAATACACGAGTATAATGTACGAATATTCAACTATATGCGAATACATAATGTACAAAAATGCTGGCACCATAAAAGATTATATTAGTAGCGATACGAGGAAGATTAGGGAGCCACAGAGATACAACGCATACGTATTACAAATAAATACATCTATTACGGTGTAAAATGAAGCTTATCGTATAAAATTTGCATCAGGAATGGAGAAACATGGGATGAACAGTATGTATTAAGGCCCTTTAAACAAGATACTTAGCAGTTTATGAGTTAAATATATATGTTGCATAGATTAGAGCAGTGAGGGCCCTAAATCAGATAGATATTTGTCATAATAGAAGGATTAGTTCCACGGCTTAACGTGGCATTTCCCCTCATTTCATGAAGGTAGTGAACTACAGTCAAGCTCTTTCAGGTAGCAATCCTCGTCCCCGCCACATGCAGCTCACGTTCCATAGCACGAACAACTTGGCCAGTACATTTTTCCACTTTGAGTTTTGCGATGCATACTAGAATCTTTGGACTACTGCTCCAGAGGCCACACCCTTGGTGTGCTGCTACATAATAATCTAATAATACTAGTTTAATGATTACTAATTCAATGATTATTAATTTAATAATTACTATTTAATGGTTATTAATTTAGTGATTATTAGTTTACTAAATACTAATTTACTATTTACTAATTTAAACAGCGTTAATTTAATATGTATTAATTCAGTAAGTGATAATTTAATAGATACTATTTTAATATGTACTAATTAAATAATACATTCGAGTATACTGTACGTTAGTATATTAGTTCACACGTATATGGACTGTATACTCAAGCACAAACACGAGCATTACCGCAAACACAGCTGCACGAGAATACTGTAGATACGGTGAGTAGAACATGCAAAACTGGCAACAAATGCGCGCTTGTGTACGTACATTTCACCTTCACGCACGAGATGCTGGTGTTAGAATTAAGATGGAGGCGTGATGAAGCGACGAGCTGGCTTAGATAGACATCAGAGCTGCAGTTTGAGAGGTCATCCTTAACAGATAACCTCTCGAAAAGTGAGACTGCGAAGCATGGCATCCTCAGGGGCTATCTCATATATATCAGGACATTTAGACTCGCTTTATGACCACCAACACGCCCCAGGAATTTTTTTAAAGAATTCTTTTAATTTTAAGCCTTGGAGTCCTTTGCATATACTAGACGTGGCGTGCGCGTCTATAATGACAAAAAGTTGAGCCAGCTCCGAAAAAGTGCTTCTTAGAGTTTGTAGTCCCAACCATCGCACACATTCTCATAGTTTCCTTTTGTGCTTCCTATAATCTTTCAAGAACGGAATATATGGGAAAAATGGAAAGTCAAGTTGTCCGAACCATGCATCACTCGTTTTTTGCTCAGAATCCTTATCGCTGATTATATTTTGCTTTAAAGCTGCACCTTGTTTTCCTGATTCTGACATCTCGACCCCTCTTTTACGAACGCCAGCTTTTTGTACTAAACGTGGGTTTATCTGAGGCGACTGTTGTGAGGACGAGGAGTGGTGATCGGTGGTTGCAAACGAACATCCTACAGTAGACACGTGCGCCAAGATTACCTCAAACCATTGCGACTGCCTGACTGAGTTTATTTCTTTGACGGCAGGTAATGATTACACTGTATATCTGTGAAATGATTTACACTTGTTCAAATTTTTAGTTGATGGTTACTGATTCGTGAATTTAGTTATCACTTCTACTGAAAAACAAAAGAAAAGATAGTTTTTAATAAAAAAATTGTAAGCTTGAAGCGGAAACTTCGTAGAAAAAACCTTTAGCATGCGATAACTGGAGTTAGTCGTTACTCAATTGGTGAGCTGGTGTAAGCAACTTATAAAGAACGAGTGGACAGCTTGATGTAGTCAGGAGACTGAAGTAGGGGAACCACTGGAGAAACAAATGCAACAAACGCCTCGTTGGCTCCAAAGAAAATAATCATGTACTTAAAATATCACGTTATGTTACCTATAATCAAGGCTAAGTGCATGCTCAATTCAGTCAATCCTCAGAGATAAACTTGGTAAAAAGTTCAGTTTTAGTGGATCCACAGCAACCCAAAATTTTTTGTTTCGGTTGACACAGCCCCCTATAACCTGCAAAATAAGGCAGCGGACTTAAAGCGATGAATTGTCCGACAAAGAAAATAAACGAAAGCACTCGTGTAGGAGATGGTTGGTTAGTGGTAAAGATAAAAAATATCTAAGAGGTAAAGATAAAAAATATGATCAAGTCTACCAACAACGCACACAATAGGGTCCTGTCACTAGAACTCCTGATTTTGCTGTCTAGTTACTAGCGATTTCCAAGAGGAAAGTTATTGTTTCTGAAGGTACCTTGATAAGGATCGAAATAATCCGTATTCTTCCCCAAAGGGAGAGAAGGAATCCTAAACATTTCCTAAATAGTGGTAAGACCTCAAGATACTTTACGTATTCTTCCCCGTCAGTGCACCCACTGGAAGGTCCCATGCGGGGTTATGATAAATCTGTACATGGGCTGAGGCACCTAAGGGACTTCATACTGTACATCTCGTCTCAGGCATCTCAGAGAGATAGGAAAACTGGATTTGCATTCAAGGTAGTTGGGAAAAAGTAGCTCACGCGATCCCACCTCCTCACATGCGAAGGTAGTAAAAGGAACTCATAGCAAAGAAATTATAAGTTCGTTTTAAGCTGCGGCAAATATTCATTTTGACGAACCTGATTAATATGCGTCAAGTTCTCGAAGATGTCAATTCCGTGAAATATACAAACCAATATAATTTTGTTCAAATCTACCTGATTACACATAAGTTACAACACTGATTAAGCACGCAAAAAGTATAGAAATAGTTTAAATATTTTTCGAAAGGAGCAAATCTGACTGGAAAGGAAGAACTCTGAACATTAGCCATATTAGTCAATTGTCTGCTACCGATAATAGTGCACGTTATTGTTTTCAGTTTTATTATTATTTCATGATCCACTGACAATTAAAAAATAATCTCGGCTTTATTTTTTATGAGAATAATGGTGTTACTTTCATTGTCTGCGTGAAAACTTTGCATTCTAACTCATTTTGCTTGAACCTAAATCTTACAGCTTTGTGTTCAGAGAAAAATGTCGAGTAGAAATTCACAAAAATATAAATGAATTCACAAAAAATTATTTTCGTAGTCGAAGATCGGAAAGCCATTACGAATACACCCAGAAATATTTTGCATACTTAAAGGGTGGACAGCACTAGTGGACTACTTGCATTTTTTCCCACGGGAAAAAATGCAAGTAGTCCACTAGTGCTGTCCACCCTTCATATAGTAAACTACTGGATCGTAATCGCCTCTGTCAGCGCTGTGTTAGCGACAGCACGGGAGTGGACTACTTGCATTTTTTCCCGTGGTAAATATAATATATTTTCCACGGGAAAAAATGCAAGTAGTCCACCCTTCAATTGATACTCTTACATATCATCGAGTGTAGCTGGACAACGAGTAAACTGCAACGATCAATGAAACCAGAAACACCAGCTGCGCCTCAGTGAGCTCTACTACATAGTGAAACATTACTCCAATGAGTGTCAGCAATAATCACTCCAATGAAACTAATCTAAGAAACACACGCATGATTTCCAGAACCGATCGTTGATTGCGACTATCTGTGAGCGCGCCATGTGCCACATTACCGAGGGTTCGCAGAGCAGCAGCGGCTGGGCGGCTGGTGGCATTTACTGCTTGTTTAGGGCTCGCTAGCAGCTCGGAAGCCCAAAGCGCGTTTGTTTAAGGGAAACCGAACGACAGAATCTCCACCTGAACTCGATCTTATCTCTCGACATGGAGAGGGAGGACACCAACTAGCGAAATATTATGGGGAGCAGCTTTTTACAGTCAGATTTGAAAGTGGCGAAGACTTTGCCTTAAAAATTAGTGGTTTAGAATGAGGTCTTTAATTGAGAAACAGTTTTAAGTGATCCGAGTTGTTTTGTAGATAACGATTAGTGACTTACTGATACCACGCTGATGACAATTGAAACGTTTGTGAACCATATTTTTGAGAATTACTGGCATGATGCTTATAGTAAGAACTAGGGTGACGAGAGTAAAATAATAAACATCGAGATTTTATTGTCATTTTGTTTTTAGATTGATTGTTTGAACTTACTTTATTTCTACAGCCCATTTAAAATGACCTATGAGCATATTAAAACTCTGAAAGACTTCCTTAAATACAACTAACCTACATCAGTTGTAGAAAAATTATGAACTGCAAAAGACAATAGACGCTGTTAGCATGCTGCATGTCGAAAGTTCCTGTAATTCAGATGTCTTATTAAGAAGGAAATTTATTGAGGTAATAAAGAATTTTAATTATTTCTTCAAGAAACGTTCTCTTGAAGCTTTCTTCGTTTAAAATCCTCGGAGTGATCGAAATGTTTTTTACCTCCCCTCTCGTCAATTGCTGGCTAAGTGGAGGCTCACTCAGCCTACAAGATTAGTCGTTTGTTCAGATTTTGATTCTTTAAATAGTTTTCTTGCATCTAGCTTAACGTTTTGTTGTTAACAAATGCACTGGCAGTGGAAGTGGGCGAACGGGCAGGGAAGAACGTACCTTCATTCGACCCAACCTTCCGGTAAGTGGGTGCTTTCTTATCTAGTAGGAGATCGTAGAGCGTACTACTTCACATCCAAAGCTTACAAGGTAAAGATTCAAATTTTTCAACGACCTGACATTTAAAATAAATGTTGTGTGTTTAGTGCTATTGACATAAACCAGGGATATCATCGGAAGTCAACTTTTCTTCATAGTTGAAGCGTCAATATGTCAGCTTTAAGATCACGAGGCTTGCATGAGCTACAATACAGTAATGTAGGGAGCCATTGACGTCGATTTGTAAAGGATGAACCTGACGAACAGCAAGGAATCGGATACTTCATATGAACGAGCATAGGAGGGAACGGCAAATGAAGAAATGAAGGTACACCTGAATACATCTATTTTCCTAAATAAAATATTGTTTACAGTCTGTTACTCGTTTCATAACGTAATTTGTGATTAGAATTTTTCGAAAACGTGCATTGTAGGTTTTCTCTACAGAACACTCAGAACAACTAACAGTTAAGAGCTCTCTGATCTAACGCAGCAATGCAATTTAAAGCAAACTCTTATGCATGGAAAATGCTAGCCGATAACAATCTTATCCGACATCCACAACAATCCTAGGCGCCAGTTAATTGCTCACTTTTTCTCAATTAAGGCAAGAAAATAATTTAGAGCACACTTGTAACTCGCGACGGTAAATTCAAATGAGCTCATCTGAATTAATGTTCTCGTTTGAACTGAAAATCTGATGTGAAAGTGAAAAGTCGACTCAACCTTTGGGTGATTTATCTAGAACGAAAAATTGCGGAAAAATTTATTTGTTACATTTCCAGCATTTATGTAGCAGTGTGAAATAGCTTAGAGCCATTCAACGACTCCAGTGAAAAATAAGATATGATAAAATGTTTTGTACGTTTTTACGATCTGTGACCAATAAAGGTTTCATCATAGAGCATATTTCGATACGTGCAGTGCTTGGCATTCCAAATGCACAAGCGTGCTGCAAGGTCTTTTTTTCTACAAGAAGTCGGATATTCCTCGTCCGACTTTCTAACACACGCAGCAGCCCAAGCTCCTCCAGCGAGTGGGTACCTCCTCTGCTAGAGACCTTTGGCCATTCTTTGCGCGGTGCCTTTTTGCATTCCTTAGCGTTATGGCTGTAAGAAAAATTATGGCCTTATGACAGCATTAAAGGAGCATCATGATGGCATATAGCTGTGGCATTAAAGTAGCGTTATTATTATGTTTTCATGCTCAAATGCAAGCATTCAAGTGATAGTAAAGCGTTATTCATTATTTCTGTTTGACATTTCATAACCAAATGGCGTAAAATGAGGGTAGAAATAAAGTAACAATGATATTACAACAGTATTTATATTCTTCTTTAGTGGTATGACCGTAGTATTACGGCTGTATCTCGTAGTACTGCAGTAGAGCTATGATGAAACGGTAGTATTATAGTGAAATTATAATGAAGCGGTGTCATTGCAATGAAATGATCATGAAGCGGTCACATTGCGGAGTAATTATGAAGAAACGGAGGCATTGCAATGAAATCATGAAGGTACAGTAACATGACAACGGAATCATAATGAAACGATATCATCTTCACATTGTAATACACATACTAAGTATGACTGTGCTACTATTGTAGTCTAGTGTTTCTGTTGAGCAAGAAACCTTTGCCCCCTCGAGACACTGCTGCCTACTTCACTTGCAGAAATTATGGGACGCACGAGGTAATCTCGTAGCATTAGCTGGAGGACAGACGGAGAGCTGGTCCTCTGCTGTATAACAATGAGCAGTAACGTTGGTGTCTACGAAGCGGAACACTCGGCAGGAACAAGAATAGAAGGGTAACGTAGTCTGATTTGTTGGGCAATAATCGATGGTGAGGTAAACAAGTAAAAAGAACTAGACCCCACTTAGAAAATGTTCTTGCTTGGCCTACTGCTCGTCGTCAGCATGTTGTGAAACACAAACACTTCAAATGGAATGTATGTAAGACTAGGCCACTCATTGCATGTTTGTTTTGCGGAGTGCAAAAATTGCGATAATTTTTTTTTAAACTTAGCTAGTTGTTTATTTTATATCTGTTTCAGTATTACATAAATCGTTCTTGGTCAGGTAACAATGTTCTAAGGTCGTAGCGTAATTTCAATATTGTCGTTAATTGTACTGCCATTACATTCAATTTAATGTATACTTTTACACATAGATGTACATATATATGAATATCACGATTACCAATTAATTTCCAATGCCCTCGGCAAAGTCTCACTATTGCAATTGGTTAAATTACTATTAATTTCAATTTAAAAGACGTTACCATATCAATTAATTTTGCATGTTCACAGCATGGTTTCAGTATTGCCATTAATTAAATTCAAGGAAAAATATTCCCGTTCCAGAGCCCCTATGTTGGCAGTACAAGGCTCGCTCTGTACTCACTGAGCTGCTCAGAAGAGGTTAACAGTCATAGGTCGCTTCAGAGATTTGTAGCTTGATTATAAAATGCCTTTGGTGGAACCTGAATTCATTACGAAAAACAAATTTAACATCACAGTACCATTCACCTCACATCCCAACACTAATGCAGCAGCTGAAAGGACGATCAATATTTCACATTATGTTAAGAGTTTGACCTAAATGAAGTCCGTATGAGACACTTTAAGTGGAAATATAAGCTAAAAATGAACCTGTATACCTAATTAATTGAATGATTTAAACGTATGGCTGAAAAACCGTGTGCAAGGTAAACTACCAACACGCGAAATGAACACTGATATACGTATTCAGAAATCCCTATTACTGGAAACCAGTAATAAGATACATAAATATTACATGCTGAAGCAATCTATTCCAGTTTCAAATGCCCATTTGTAAATGCGTATAGATACTTGTACTTCCCATTTAAACACTCGATAAACCTACTGATTTTATATGCTAGCAACAACGCAAGGCTGCTTTGGGTATTCGAATTAAGGAGAGAAGCTCCAGAATATTCAGGGAGGTAACATACGAGTTACATCTTTCTTGCACACCTCCACGATAAATTTGTTGCGGAAAAAAATATATTCTAACCTCATGGCAATAATTTAACAAAATAAGACAGAGTATCAAGTGATTACTCTTTTTCATTAACGCATTCTGACCTTACCCAAGCTAATCCCGCTGCACGCTCCACTTCTAAAGCAGAATCCACTGCAGGAGATGAGATGCGAAGGAATTAATTATTGTCACAGAGGTTATCGTTTCAACTTGGCTGTCACCAGCAAAAAAAACGCTCGGGTCCCATTATGAGTACCTGACCTGTGACCGTACGTTGATGTTCCTCCTATGCATGAACTTGATAAAATAATATCGCAGGTAATTTATCAAACGAACCAGAGGGGTGAGAGGAACGTGCTCCGGGTACATAACGATGGTGCAGTGTTCAATTCAGGGACATAATTGCGCTTTAGGCCAGTACATATTTACTAGCCGCTTCGTATAAAAAATATTAATACAGAACGCGAAGGAAATACGAAACAAACTACTCAACTTCCAATTGTTCAGGGTGATGTTTCCCACGATGCTCTGGAGAATGAAACGAACATTCCATCCGTGACTATATAGAGTACAGGGTTTTCTTAAATTACTGACTAGCAATGCTTTTTAAATCGATGTCTTGCAATATCCCACACTGGATTTTTGTTCTTTAAGTACCGTGTGGTCATAAAGACTTCAAAGTTGTCCATGAATATGTCACTTATATGCTAAACTATAATGGTTTTTAAGCAGAATTTTGAAGTGAGCTTCAACTCAGAAGAAGTAGTTCTGAGGGTCCGAGTTACTTTCAGAAGTATAGTATTTAGTCAGACAATGTAAAAATATATAAATATTTCATCTGTATAAAATAAGTTCGCTTTCAAATGCACAATTTATGGTATAAAGATCGGTAGACCGAATTGGAACTGTGTTAACATTTTATAAGCCATTAAGTAAATCTCGATTTTTTCAATTGGACTGTCTGAACTGACACCTAATTACATCTGAGTATAGCATTGATCGAAACCAATAGGCAGTAATTCATAATTTGAAATGAATTATCTTTCTTATGAACTCAAACTATAACATTGCGCCGTATACGAATTCTTCTGAAGTTAACGCTTCGTTGCTGTCTAAAATGTGTCTTGTAATTCCTTATTCTAAGCTATGTTTAAAGGGAATAATAGTTTTTATCGCTGTTATTAGGTTGTTACAAAAATAATGGTCGCTCGAAGGTCTAGAAGGCTTCTGAAATCGGCCATTATTTTTGTAACAACCTAATATATGTATCACTTACTATGAGTAGAATGTCTAACACGTAAGAAGTTACATTAGCATCACCACTAGCTGTACTATGTTAGCGCTAAAAATGAAAGATCGATTCATTGTATGTACTGTGGATGTATACTACACTCCGTGATATATCAGAATGAAGCCGATTTGTTTGTTTATTCTTTATTGATTTAAGGAGTCCGTAATCTATACATGATATTTAGTTCGTGCGTTGGTATTAGTTTACAAGTAAAATAATAAGAAGAGGCGAGAAAAACTACTGACAAATACTCATCATACAGACTACACCATTTACATTAATTTGCTTTGTTTTCATATTTTAGAATTTTTGGCCTGAGTCTCTATTTTTGTCTCTAATAAGAGAAATGGCAAATGAAGTGTAAAATCGCCGTATTAGCCAATACTTCAGGATACTGGTCAAGTTGTTTCAGCTTTGCTTCTTGAACTGAACTTTTTTATTTTAAAAATATTTTATTTCGATGTTATTTTGACGGTACATCGATATCAACTTCACATGAGCAGATTTGAACTGTGAAAGTCAAGTCTACGAATGCCTTGTGAATACATATACATTGTATCTACAAAACCCCACGTTTTCATGGATACAAATGTGTAAAACTCAGCAAAAGTTCAGCTCCCTTTAAATTTTTGTAGACCATCCCTAAAATTCTCAATTTTCAATTTGTGTAATAAAAATCAATGTTAAGTTCACTGACATTTTCACACCTTGATATCCAAGAAGCCTTCAAGTTCAGGCTGAAAAAATTGAACATAAGATTTAGTAGATAAGACACAAATCTCGTTTCTAGAGGTACATCCAAATTTAAATGCTTCCTTGTAAACGCAGCCAACCATTCTTTTGAAGTACACCTTTTATTGTCTCGAAACCCGAGTTTTAGTGTCAATTTCCATGTTTGAAAGGTGACTCTCCTTGCTACAAAAAATAAGTGGAAAAAATATTTTCATATACGCCAAAACGAAAGTTTTCTATGATTCTATGATCGAACTGTCCTTCGCTGTCAAGTTTATTGATTGATTTAACAAGGTGTTGCCGCATAGCTGCTCAACAGATATTTTGACAGTTAAAGCGAGTTGCTCAATGAGATTGAAAGTTCCCGACAAAAATAAAAAGTATCGTATCCCAGATACAAGAGTTGAGTAGCTGCAAGATGCGCATGCGTTCGCACCGAAAGGAGAAACAAAGTGATGGTTAGTTGTATATCGAACAGGAGGTGCACCAAGCGTTGCAGATTGTATGGTGGTAGTTAGAAAAATATCTCAAAAAATTATTTACATCTCAAGCTCTGCTGACGAAAACAAACACTATCTTCCTGAAACAAGCGCAGCATTCTTAAGTTAAAGGGAAATCCAGATACTAGCGATAACAAATAAATATAAGAAATAAATTTGTAGAAGCAAGACAAAATTTCATAGTTTTTGGCATGAGATTTGGTTCCTACAGGTGCCCGACCAATGTGCATTATACTTGAGCTTTAAACTACAGATTTTCCTTCGTAGGAGTGTGAAAAGTATAATTTTCTCTCAACAGTTTACATGTGTCAAAATGTAATAAAACTACATAATTCTAAATTACCTGCTTAAGGCAACTTATTTATTCATCGGAACAAGTCGAAAAAAATTACATTCGAGTGACCATACACGAAGCTGTCGTTCAGGATTTAATTATTCAGCTCAAACAAAAGAGTGTTCAAGGTTGCAGCAAACAGGCCAACTTTCGCATATTATTTGCATTTTGCGGTCCACCTCTTCACAATGCGAGTCACGCACACAATCAAGGCTCAATTATGCCAAAAGAAGTCACTAGAATAAACCGAGTGTCACTTTCAAGAAAATTAACGAGTTTTCCGGCCCAACCTCAAGGCACAACGACACGAAACTTCCTGAGCACAGGAGCAATGATACTTTCACATGACTTTAAATTATCAAGGCGTTACTCGCTCCTACCTGACCCACCCTAGGCTAGGACAAACAAATCGGTCTCCTGATGCCGTAACGAGACGATGAACGATGCTATCAAAAGCACCGCGCGCGTTCACTGAAGCGATTCGTTAAAATTCACGTCGTTCTGTGACATACGCCAAGACCTTCAAACAGAACAAATTCTGCGAATGTATCAACCATCTTATTACTACTAAATATTTCTAGCCTCGACAGGGTTGAAGCTTTCTACGTAATCCGTCGTATTTTTGGGCAGGATTTCAACAAACCAATTCCAGTATTTAATAAAGGGATATTTTGGATTCATAAATCTTTTTACTTTATGCAGGAAGTGTCAGTTATCAATTTGGCGTCAAATTTATGACTCGCATTAAGTAGCAATGAGTTCTTATTTGGCTTTTTATGTTAGTGATTTATAGAAGGCAATGCGAGAAGTGAACGTATCGAAGATTCTACGAACGAATCCTCCTGGACTTACGATCCCTATTTTGCAAGATATTTATGGAACAAAACGGCTGGATTTGCAGCTTGGAAACACGATAAGTTTATTTTTCAGAATCCTGAGAACATCAAGATACGTAGAACACCTTAGATTTAACAGTCCAAGGTATATTTACCCGCTACTTCTGGCAGCAACAATGGAGACAAACTTTAAAATCTCAATTTAGATAAGGTTTTGCTGAAGTCCAGTTTAGTTTACCGGTGTCTAACACACAGCTGGTTTTTCGACATTCTAAACCTTGCCATTCAAAAACTGAGAAGTATTTATGTATTATTGGCCAAAATATTCCTAGTATTTGACTGGAAGTACGTTACGTTGATGTGAATGATTACGAAGAATATTTGGTAACGGACGCATACGTTCAGAATGTCGGCTCAGGACTCTGTAAACAGCACACTACTCTCAAGCCAAATTGATGGGGTCATAAAAATCATGCAGTGGATTAACAGCTATTGGAAAGCAAAATAATTTAAAAGTAAATGGAAATATTGATGGATCTGTTGTGAAGTCATCTCGGAGAAAACCATGTTGTTCACTGAACATTCATAAACAAATAATTTTTTCCAATAATAATAGAAAATGTCATTCACAAACTAATATTTAAATCATCCCAACTTTATCCGAAATCATCCCGTAAATAAATATACCAAGCCTCTTAGGTCCACAATCAATACAATCAAGCCTCGTTATTTGTCGTAATTAAAGTTATAATTTAAGATTTGTAGAGTTTATATATGAAGAAAAACATCAATAAAAATTATGAAAGTAACTAGACAATACTGAATAAAACAAATAAATGTTTTAAGAACACTATAAGTTGTGAATAATGCAAAGAATGATAGTGAAGATAACGAGGTTTGACTGCACATCAACTTCAAAAGACACTTTCATCTTTCTAAACACCTCGTCAGCAGTGTTACTCATCGCTTTAAAAATTGTTTTCACAGTCGCAGACTACAAAGAAATTCAAGACAACAAATGCTCTGATGACAGGGATGTGACCTGGCCTCTATTTCAATAATATTCATTACAAATTCAGCAAGTGTGTTGTCTTATGAATATGCTAATACACATGCCACTAGTACGACTCCAGTTCAGGCCACGTCTAGCCCAAGACAGATTGCAACCAGAACGCTGTTGTGGGTGGTGCACTTTGCGGAATATCAAATTAAAGAATTAGCATTTACTTCCCATGATTGACGGCCATGAATTTCTGTGTTAATCTCGGATATTTTTTCACTCATTTTCACATCAATTCGTAATAAATAGTTTTCCCGTGCTGTAAATCTAACAGCCTCCCTGTATATCAGTCTAATAGTCTCAGTTTATCAGGGGCAAGTTTGCTGATTACTGCAGTATAAAACTAGAGGACTAGCATTAGGAAAACGTACCCTATTATTTGCAAGCTCAAAAAGTTGTTCAATAGTTAACTATACACTAGAATGAAATATAGATCATTTATCAGTAGTTTTGATTGCTGCATCAAGAACATAGACGTCTTATCAAATGGATAAATGATTCCCCCATAGTTGATTCAATAATGAATCGAAGATACAGTATACTCTAAAAATTTTATTTATAGGTACAGAAACCTCCGTTCTTGAACAATAGTCTCAATAAATTCATGCAATTAAGCCCTCACATTTAGAATGTAATAAATTCCGTCCACGATTTCGCTTTCAGAATGATTTTCAGGAACCTTAAAGATCACAAAATTATGTCTGATGTTAATGGTACTCTACGAGCAACTATTCACTAGTCAAACAAGTCAGACCTCACAGTTACAGTCTTCATGATACTAAAATCAATCAAAAACCAGCCCCAACAAAATACAATAGAACTTTTAGAAAATAGTCCACAGGAACGGCAAACTTCACTGACAACCAACAAACTGTAGAGCCTCTTCTTATCCCTCAGTCGGTGCATTTTTACGCAATGTTTACCTGTATGAACTTCGTAATTGGCTAAGTTGAGCGTTGCATAAGAAATAATGGAATAGAAAGGAGTTCAGCGTATGACATACGAGCCGACGCGACACGAGACTAGCACGATTCACTGATATAAAAATAACCTATGTTAAATTTATGAAATGATTTCGTCAGACTCTCGCCGGAGAATAAATTAACCATGACAGTAAAAATAACAATAACCTGTAGAAATCATGCATAGTTAATACACAAATTTAGATATGAAATTTACAAACTCATAGGATTATTAGCCGTACTCACCCAGAAGCGACCGGCCCTTCGTCTCGATTCTCCTGGAAAGAATAAGAAATAATTTCTTGAAAATTTTCGTGAGATTTGTATTTCTGTCCTCTGCTCTTTGTTCAAGTAAAATGAAAAAAATTGATCATAAATTATCAATAAATTAGTCATAATAAAAAATTGACGCCTAAACTGATAGTATGATACTATAATGCAATCACTATGGGTCATGAAAGAGTGCCGTACATATAATATAAATTCAAGGAGTAATTAACCCATTTTTTGCCCAAATTCTAGATCATTTATTCGATACTTCTCTTCCAAATACGCAAGAAAAATTTTCTTGAAATCAAAGAAAAAAATATGCTAAATTCGACGGATGATTTCTTAAAGCGTTATTTGCCATAGATTTTGAAATGAGAACAGTTAAAAAACTGGTTTGCAGCAATCGACGCAGCTGCAAAATGCCTACTATGTATAGTATGGTAGGTGCTAATAATTTAAGTAAAAGATAAATGCACATTTTGCCGGAAGGAAATGTCGAAAAAAAATTCTGATTAGATTGGTGAAGATTTCTATGCAGCTGTCAAGAGTAGGAATGTAAGTAAAGCAAGTGAACGAAAAAACAAATACGGAATGAATCAACAAGCTACAATTATATTCTTGTCTTGCTCATGGCACTCAAGTCCATCACATGAAAGGAATGAAGAAGGTTTAATGTATACACAAGTGCTTAATAAAATGCTAACTAAATGCACGATCGATTCCAGCGACCTAATGCACTGTACCTAGATATAGTAGGTCACTATGACGTCCCGAAGAAGTGAACGGCCAGTAACATACCTCGATAAAAGACCGTCGAAGAGAACAGTGTTTTAACTACAGTGCATACACATATTCTTGAAGGTGCAAGGATAAGAAACTGAAGAAGATTGATGAACGAACTCTCATTGTTACAACGATCGCACAAGGCACAAAAAAAGAACGAGCCAACAAAAAGAGCCGGGGTTACAAAGAGTGTGGGTAACTCAGCGCGAAGGTGAATAATTGCAGTTCATGCATTTCTATCAATTTACTTGAGGGGCCAATTTGGATGCTCTCTGAAGATAAAAGCCTCATCAGCCATTGTTTTTATCAACGGCTCGAAGCAAGAATTCAACCTGTATGTATGTAGTGGAAGCATTAGCGATGCCGCGTTCATATTTTGACTGTCCATTGGTAAAAAAAAAAGATGAGCGAAGATACAATTTGACTCATTCTAGGAAATGGATGAAAATATTTTAGAAACAAAAATTGAACCCTAGCCTGAAATGAATTTAGTGAAACTAGAAAAAAGTGCTGTTCATTCAAAAATGAGCCATGATCGCCTGAATGAAAATAGACTAAAATTAAAAAGTGATGAACTTAAACTAATTTGAGTCCAAGTTCGAGCGAAGGTAATGAAGCAAGTAATACAAATGGCTTCGTTGCTAACGAGCAGTTTCAAATAAAACCTTGAAAGCCATCGAACAAATTAGTACACCGACCTGCATGGAACTCGCAGAGATTTACGATGTAGAAAACTCTTTGCAAAAACCTGGGCAATGACCGGCATGTTAAGTGAATATTAGGATGAATGGATAGGGTGGGAGTTGTTGAGGCAGCCAGTCGGAGGTGTTATTAATGGCGAACTGCCCCCTCCCAGAGCTCGTTGACACTAACACATGTCCAGGACAACCTCGTACTAAATCTTCCATTTGACTCCGGTCACCGCCGACCAACCACCTACCTTCCTCTGTATGTGGATCCACGTTACGCTCTTCTTGTCACTTGACCTCTTAAAATGTGATGTGACGAAGTTTCCAGGTCTCACTTTCATGGTAACAAGCTCAGAGTACAGTTGTTAACTGGCTCATTTCACCTTGCAAGTTTGAAATAATTGTTATCTTACAGCCTAAAGCATCATATCATTACTACACAGTTCCCGTGAAAATTTCATGATTTAGATTTGACGAATTTGAAATTATCATAAAAATGAATGCATTAAAGATTTACTACGAATTATTGTTTTGTATGAATACCTTTTATTAATTTCATTCAGAACTTCCTTTCTGCATTTTATCTTCCAATAATATGACCCAGATAGCACCCGTTGAAATTCCTTGGTTTAAAAGTGATAAAATTAAGGATCTATGAAATAAAATACATTTTTCAGTTTTACCGGTGAATATTTTTCAGCAGACCTTCCATTCTGCATGTTATCTACCGATAACACGACCGTGTAAGAAATGAAAGGTAATGACAAAAAATAGCACAAAACAGGATGTAATGGGACGGACACACAGAGAAAGAAAGAGAGATGGAGATACACTTTCTATTATATATGTAGATGTAGATAATTCTAAAAGGCTTGAAACGACTGAGAAATAGTGGATAATGACATTCAAAGAAAACAACTGTTGTTTTTTTAAGCATTTGAGAGTATTTTCAGAACAATTGTTGGTATATTGTATATACATTGATGTACTATTATATTAAATTACATAATTATATTGATAGAGAGCAAGTTCATAAAGTTTTTGTATTAAGCACATCACTAGTCGCGTGAATTCACGGAAAAAAATGAGCAGAAAACAGCAATAGTAAACTAAAAGCCCGAGCGTAAAAATACCGGGGCGGATTCACTTATGAAAATATATAACTTTTCCTAAAAAACTCACTAAAATACTTTGGTTTTCACAAAGCACAAATTCAACAATCAACATAATATAAATATTGTCCATTACTCTTCAGAATGAAGAAAAATTAAAGTTTGGTAAAATACTACATTACTATGGCTTCATAATAGGTATAGTAAAATGAACCAATAGGTTTATTTGCCCCTATTATTATTATAATAATGGTCCTAAGCATTTTTTCAGACAAAATTTTTCTACATAGACTTATTTTTATAGTAGGCCTCATAAAAATGAAATAGCTATTTCACTCTGTAAAGTTGTGCAACCGTGACAGGACGACCAATTAATCCAAGCAATTCAAAAGCACAGTTGGATTGAAGAAGAACCAAGTTTCCTCCACAGCACAGTGGAAGCGAGCGGTTCCTGAGGTGTGAAACATGTCCTTGGACTTTTTTTCTCTGTTTCTGTTTGTGTGTCCCCACGTGAAGAAAATCTGACGTAGCCAAGTCCAGTGGTGATTTCTTGCACGACGTATGGGCTATGTTCTTGGGAAAATTTGCAAACTTGATTGTTTGGACTTACACAGAGAGGAGGCTGGTAGCGAGGGTATCGAAAAGCCCTTCCTACTTTATTGGCTGTCATTCCTTACAGTGCTCGTTTAAGTATACTTTCAAGTGGAGGTGAACAACATGAATTATCTTTATACCTGGAAGATAGCCGTTTTATGAAAGGAATGTATATTCCGAGGAAAGTATTTTCAGTTTTCAGTTCTTAACGTTTAGCTGATGTTTGTACAAGACCTGAATGTGTATTAGACTGGACATCAGAGATGTTGTGGCTGCTAAGTTTCCATGTTGCCAAGCAACCCTTTATTACTAAGTGTGTCTCACTACTTACAACATAGCTGTTTAGTCACTAAGCCCTTTTTTCTGAAGGTATTGTTAAAGTATCCACATTTCCCAATGATCATTAGTCAATATTTCAGAAAACTTTCATAAAAAATAATTTTCCTTTTCATCTTTCACACAAGAGTACGGTAGTACATTTAATTATAAAATCAGTGGACTGAATCAGTAATAAGCAGACTGATTTGACACACTGACATCTAAGACAACAGGAAACAAGTTAAAGTGTAAACTGCATGAGGCTTGAGAACCTCGGCTGTTGTAGCCGAGCGTAGTACAGGAGCGCGTGAGCGCCTCAAGATGTTTTAAGCACTGCAATACAGGAACTAAAGCCCACTGCAGTGTGAGCCCCATAATCACAGCCCATCGCTGTGTCAGCCCCATAATCACAGCTCAGCGCTGTGTGAGCCCCATAATCCCAGCCCAGCGCTGTGTGAGCCCCATAATCACAGCCCAACGCTGTGTGAGTCCCATAATCACAGCCCAGGGCTGTGTGAGCCCCATAATCACAGCCCAGCACTGTGTGAGTCCCATAATCACAGCCCAGCGCTGTGTGAGCCCCATAATCACAGCCCAGCACTGTGTGAGCCCCATAATCACAGCCCAGCGCTGTGTGAGCCCATAAACCCAGAACAGCGCGCTGCAAGTGGGAATATTGAGATCAAAAGCCAGACGGAGCTAATCCCTTTACACGGTGCCATTACAGAGCACAAGAAGGCCAGTAGAATTCTGAAGGCAGGTCAAAAGTGCAGTCTCGAAAGTGCCTCGAACAACCAGAGTTTGAGCTGCTGAAGGCATCGGAAGCCTTGAGTAATTTAGCTAGTCCTTTCATACAGGAGATTATGTCCAAATCAACGTAGCAAACGTCTCATTAAGAGCAGAAACTCGTCCAATGAATACCTCATTCGATGAAAGTTAAGCTTCCTGAGATCGGCGCTGAGCAAACCGTATTCGGAGTTGTAAATTATTGCGCTGCAACAACGAGCATCTCGAGAGCTTAACGTTCACTTATCATTCGCACGGCAATGGTCAAGGGCTCAACGCTGTCGTGGTATTTTGCTCTCATAAGTGTTACGGATTCTTTTCATCTGTGTGTGATTCTCTCACTTGTCGTTGCTGTAACTCGCAATTGATCTCTTGTAGCAGACAGATTTTCACGACACGTTTAGCTTCATTCGAATTCTCTGTAATTTGCTGTTTTATGATGGTGGTTCTCGGTATCACAATTGGGCGCTAATCCAATGCAACACATCAGCTTCTGCTGCAAAGTTTTCCGATCGAATTAATCTCATAGCTGTGTAAGTTGTTTTATTGGTGGGCCGCTTACACTATCCATCTGGCAGTTGCATGGTCTATGAATGAGTTCTAGTACAAGACAGCAATTTGGCTGGTGAGTGCCGACAATGAACATCCATCACGTTTTTTAGACGTTAGCCTTCAGCACAGCAAATTTATCAAGAACAGATCGCCAGCTGGTCTGAAAAGAAGACACTAATCACTGATATTGTTGACGACAGCCCAGTGACTTCTTTCAAAGAATTTTTTCTTTACGTGATGGTCCCATGTACGGACGAACCTCAGAGACAGAAGATAGTCTACTTCCTGCCAGTCCAAACCGTGTGTTCGCAACAAAGCTTCATTTTTTGGCTGAAGCGTTTGATCTTGGGTGCTTCTTTCAGCACGTCGAGGAGACAAAAATGAAAGTAGGGTACAATCTTGGCCCGCGATGCAGCCTCGTGCGTAACTCAATGTTCGGTCATATAGCGACAATAAACATGTCATAATGCCCAGCATGTTTGGTGATAGCCTGTTTTGGACCAGCAAATCTGTTCTAAAAGTCGTCAAAGATAACGATCTGAAGTTATTTTTTCTCTTTCAATCACATTACGGGTGAATAATCCGCATCAGTCGAGTTACTTCAAGTTTTGCAGATATTTACTCGATGAAACACACATTATTAACTAAATTATTTTTCTGATACTGCTTTACCTAACACAAAAAGACTTTGCCTGACTCACTTCACTTCACTTATTGCCTGATACAAATTCTGTAAAGTTAGCAAATTAAAATGCAACGGTCAATGAAATGAAATTCACAATTGGCTTTTGTTGAGCCTTACATCTTAAAAAATATCTTGACCTTTATCATTGTTGAAACACGTACACGACCACTAATATAACTCGAGAAACTTAGAAGAACTTACACTTCGATTGCAGGCCCATTTACTTTAAAGTATTCCTTTTAGAATCTGCTTCTCCTATAGCATAAGAGAAAAGTGTATTGATTACTGCCATCTGTCGTAAACCTTAGATATCCACAAATTTGTGCGCAGAAATATTTGCCATCCTCATGCAAAATAAAATATGAAACGTTTTGAAGCTATCTACTTTTTCATAGAACCATCATAATTCTCATCAATCTCGGTATTTGTGAGTATAGGATTAAGTCTATTATAATAATATTTTAATAATTTGTATATCACTTGAGCGATGAGATTTTTCACATAACTTTAAGTATATACAGCAAAGCTGTTCTGAAAAATAAAAAATTGTTTTTTTTCTATTCAATTAAAGATAACTCAAGCCAGTGTCAAGTGACTAATTCAGTGTGTCTGGTGCAATCAGAAATGGGAATGATTATGAAATTTTTTGAATCTTACTTTAAAATAGATGTATAAATGCATTTGTTGCTCACAGCTGGAAATGTAGATTTCACTACCGAAACGTCTTGTTGGCATTGAATAAAAAATTTTGGATCGTAACTCTTCTGGCCCATTAGGATAGTTGAATCTTCAAAATTTTCGTTTATCCTATAAGGTGAAAGCCAACAGAACAGAAAATGAACCACATGAGACTTCTCCCTGATCCCAGAAACACAACTAACTACTGATGCGCACAGGGCACTTTAAAGTAAACCGCTGTCTTCTTTCTACTAAATCCGCTTTACTCAAATTTCATGGAAACTCTGAAGATTCCAAGCAGTAAAATGATAGTATTTACGGATCAGGACGCAAGATTTGTGCATTAACTATGTTTGGGGGTCCCTGAACAAGCCGCAAAGTGAAGCCCAGTGTTAGGCCACTAACAAACCGTCGCTTCTCCCTCTGTCCAGATAGAAGAAGTCGGACACTGAAGCGAGCAGGTCTTGAGATACTATCAAGCTGCGAGCAACTGCTCGAGCGCGAGCACAGAGCTCGTATTTTGCTAGTTATCCGGGAACAGATCTAACTGAGGCACCTCACACTCGCTATGGCTGGATGGCCTAGCTGGCTGAGCATCTACACTTCAAAAGTTTGTTGACTGCACCTGCCACAAGATGCGAGTCGTATCTTCATGTGAAGTGACTGCAAATGCACTTACACTTGCATGACACATCTACAACGGATTTTTTAGTTTCTACCACCACTAGGAAATTCATGTGGCACTCATGTTTAGATTAAAAAGAAAATCATTAACTCCAATTTCATAAAAGACGCAATGAATGAGGCTGGGTAAGAAAATGCCCCAACAGAAGTAAAAACAAACTAAGGAATTCCTTTGGGAGAGGTGACAGAACAAGGAAATTATAGCACAATGAAATATCAAAAATGAATTCATCGTTTCAAAAGGTAAAGGATAGCACTGCACTGATACCAAGAGCTATAAAGCAGACCACAAAACTCGCTACCTTCCAAGTAATTGATGATCGCCCTCCTCTTACAGTCTGGAGTCTTCCATATGTTTTACCACACTGACCGAGAATCACTTTTCAAATCGATGATAATATGAAGAAAGCTGGTCAAAATCACAGAAATCAAAGCCAACTGTACAGTGTATTGTTTTATTTTACTTCACATGAACATTCGATTCGCAGGGACGAACTGAAAAATAAGATCTGACCAGCGGGCCAATAGAACCAGGCCTTATAAGGTCGGCCGTTGTACGAAATATTTAAGGTCTAGAGACACAGCTTCGTTTTAGGAGCATTTGTACGAGTGTAACAAGCATTTGGGAACAATACTCGCTTAAAAAGCCTCCACTGCACAGTCCCTTACACAAAGGAATTAATAACCACCCTCTTGACACCCTGAACTCTGCATTTTTATTATCAAGCTTGGTATCAAGAGATCTTCATAATTAAAAAACATATCACATATTAGGAACACACAAATACTGTAAAAGCTATCCCAATCGGAGATGTTTTTCAAAATTGCCAACCGTACATAATACGTAGATTAAAATTGAGATACCGATACATCATTAGGTTCACTCATTAAAAAAGCATACACTGACGATAGTGTGTGCAGTTGTGAAGTGCCTCATACATTTGCACTAACAAGAGGCACTTGCCTGCTTAGATGAATGAATCCCGATCATTGAGATTTTTATCGTTGGATATAATTCTACTTGTCACTTTTTACAACAAAAAATCGACGATCAAGAAAATTCAGAGATAATTGAAATGAAATTTTAGTCAAAATGTAAGCTTCTACGAGTTCAAGCACTGCACATCCAGAAATATTTCCCTAATGATGAAAGTAACTTAATAGCACCCATTTAAGCTTTTCAAAGTTAGGCAGTTCTCAGCTCCTCGCCCCTGACCAAGCGTCCAGTGCTGACTCAGTACTTGAATCATCAGAATATAAACATGACATCAACATAAAACGTCAATATCCAAGCTTCTGAGTTTAAGCCATGATGAGAATTTGAGTTTCCACAGTCTGGTAATTCGGTTTCGTGAATTATGTTCATTCCACACCGTTTCTTCCTGTAAGTATGCTACCTCAGTTAAATAGCCTCATGTTTTTCGTTATTCACGATGTTAATTGCAATGGGGAATTGTTCACAATTCTCGTAAATTTTGGCTCACTTACTAGAGAAATATTTCGCATAACTGTTTTATTACTAGGTTTTCATCGTAACAAATCAAATCCTATTTCTCTTTTGAACTCGTAACTAAAAGTGTATTCTATATTTCATGCAAAAATCGAGAAGTAAATTCGGTGTTCAAGTGTCAGTTTTACAAATTTCAACGACACGTTGACTTCCCCCCCGCCCATAGACATATAGAGAGAGAGACCAAAGAAAAAAAGAAAATGTTAAGACCAAATCAATCGAGTAGGAGTTCTCAATTTATTGTTCCCAAAAACATCCTATAAAGTTAGTCACTAACTCTGTATATAGATTCATTAGCACTATTTTTGAGGAACGGCGAGTCATCAATAAATGGTGTAGAGTTCAATATTGATGAATCCTTTTCTCAAGAGATGGTCAGGAAGTCCTCAATACTTTCGTTATAACAATTGAGTCTCTATGACAAGATAAAGATGATTCCTTTCAACACACCTCATGGAGATGCCGCAAATGTTATGCTATTTAAACTGACATTTTCTCTAAATTCGCTTGAATATGAAAGGACCCTACTGTATATTTTAAATTTAGTATTTATTATTCCAACTTCTCACTTCGTATCGCACTTAACAAACGCCACTCGTACCTGCATCCTGAATCCAATCACAAGTAGAAAATTTAGCTCAGTCGAAACTTTGCCACCTCGAGTTAAGAGTCAAAGTTTATTAGTTCCAGAGAGGTCATTAGTGTAGACCAAACGCCCTGCTTAGTTTTGCCGTACGTTCTGATCAAAAGCTTATGAACAGGATTTATCAGCCAATTCATTATAAAACACAATAATTTAGCAATCATGAGCAGTATATGTTCGAATATGATTGGTACCGTCGCTGGCTAATACATTCGTAAACCAAATTTTCTCTCGCATTAATTCGTACGAATTGGTAGGCGCCTGCACGGCAGCCACTATTAACCACAATTAATCACTTCATTTTACTGAAAAGTTAGACCTTTACATTTGTGATCACATTCGCGAGTAGAACAACATTGAATTAAAATCAACTGCTGTCATAGGGCTGAAGTCTGCCGTAAGAATAGATGTTTACGAATAGTCAGAAGTATGATATATACCTTCAAGGACCGAAAATCTTCAATTGCCGCCCAACAAAACGCAGGCAAAAACTGGAACACAGGTATTTGGGAAGCAGCTGACGAAATTGTACGTTAGTTATCAGGTTGCTGTACTTATCACAGCCAATTGGATATTTAACGTTAAATGCCAGTGATGCGACCGTTTCTACTGCGGGAAATATCAAAGGTAAATGCCCCAACGCTTAATATATGGCTGGTCAATCGAGCTAAGGCACGCTTCTAAAGATTACGCATGCAAGAATTCGCGCTTCACTCATGCAATGTAAGAAAACACGCGCGTTTTTGCAGACTTGAACTAATCCCGCTAGTGTTGGCAGCTTCCAATTTAGAAAATTCTTCGAACATTTCTCCTGCAATAACTTCAACGAACAGTAAATTCGCGCAAATGTAGCAGTCATCTACCTTACCACTTGAAACACTAAAATGACTGCCTTCGTATTTTTCTTGCCCCATAGTTTGGTTGAATTTCCTGAACATTGAAAGCGTGAGGAGGCGACCTGGAAAGCGCATAACAATCTAGGGCCACATTTTGTAGCCTCACCTAGAAAGTTTAAGTTTTCAAACTTCATATCCCAATTTCGTATGCTGCAGAATATTGAGACAGTAAGAAGTTTCATTCATCTGTGTTAATAACTTTATTTTTATCAATAAAGTCATTCAAATTCCAACATACTTCCTAGAAGTGAACTTTGTGAGTCTTGTGGTCTGTTATACGGGCATTCGGTGACTATGGTCCAAATCCAAGGCAGAGCTTTTATTACTTTCATCATTCTGCATCTCCCCTGGTCGTACGTTGATTAAGGATGAGCTATGAGCTGCCCAGTGGAAATTATCTACCACAGTACCAGGCAAAAAAACTTGAAGCAAAAATTGCATGAAACGCATCATTTTTACTTCACTTTACACAAACGTAGATAATAAGTGTGTTCAACTAGGTCGAACTGTGCTGGCGGACGTGTCCTTGTTGTTTTTTGTTTTATCAACTGTGTTTGACGATCAATGGGAATATTCATGAACTCACCGAGATTTACCCATATTCGATGATTAAATAAGACTAGCTCCATTCGTTAGAATCACATTCGTAACAAGAAAAAGTCTCTGTTTCAAAGATACCAGCCTCCATGAGCGACAATCGAATACATGAATCTAGCACATTTGTGACCAATATATACCAATGAGCTGTCTTTTAACGAAGGTCACATTTCCATCGAGTGCACGTTTGCATTAAGCAAACAAGTCATTTCAACAATTTATCTAAGTTCAGTTCCAACGAGATAAGCGAGAGTATTTGTTACGGGATCAAGACTCTCAACTTCGTTGATCTATGTATCGCAACAACATAAGAATTGTTAATTGCTACGATTTCATGATAACTAAAACCCCGTCAGTGAATTACGGTCCTTCGGCTTGAACTTATAAACATTCATCCCTATCTGTAAAGTGTTGCGCGTCAACTCCAAACACAAAACTGATCTTTAAGATTTTCAGAGCGATGAGGCCAGTAAAAACTAGTGTATAAAAAACGCCGATTTTCTTGCACCTCGCTTGACACCTCGTATCGCAAACACTTGGCGAGGGTCAGATGCCATGCTAATTATGTGCTCACTTTACGGAGCGAATGCAATCAATATTAGTTATTTTATCTCCTGTTTAACGCTATTCACCCCTGAAGCTCTAGTAACACGTACAGTGGTTACTTATTTAAGGTGCGCGACATCAGAAAGTCCTGCCATCGCATCTGCGATACAAAAAAATGCTCTGCTCAAGTAGATGGTTCGATGAATCTCATAAAATAGGTTGATGAATCATTGTGGAGGTACACCACAATTCCTATAAAAAAGGTTCGTGAGATTTGCCAGCCATCTGATTTGAGCTGTGCTTTGAATATACAGTACACGCAGGAAGGTAATTTACAGTTTCGATATTATTATTACTTAGTCACTTGTACTACATACAAGCATAATTCAATGTTCTACGTCGGATTTGACAAACACCGAAAGATGCAGCAAAAATTAAGTATCCCCATTTTGGATTTGACTTTTATTGAAAGTATTTAAAGTAATTCAAATTCTCTAACAAAAATTCATTTTGAACGTATGTTTATGCTATGACGTCTCATAAAACACGGTCGTTTTAGAATGAAGCGGGCATGTAAGCTCATTTTTTTCGTTTTAAGTAGTTTTCGGTGAAGACAAGGTCCCTAGCCACATGAAGTTTAGTGCCACAACCTCGTGAGACTACGCAGTTGCCAGCAGTAGAAGCTGTCAAAGCTGTGTTAGCGCTCAGGTAAAATAGTCAGCAACGATGATACTCGCATAGGTCACATGAATGTCATGCAACACTGATCCCAGAAGTGAGTTTTATATTAGAAGAAATAGAGCGCAGAACCTATATGATTATGAAAAATATGATGCAGCTATCTTCCACAACAAGCGTTGGAGACTTGGTGATGGGCAGCATGTAAGCCCAAATTTCCGAGACCAGTGAGTCTAAAACTGGGGGAAATTTCCCCCTGGGAAATTAGAAGCTAGCACGGGGAAATAATTACACTGCCTACTAGCAATAAAAAAATGCGAGACATTTTCTCATGTTTGAGGCTATGCGACTGAACTGAGTGCAGGGCGAAATGACAGAAAAAAGATTGGGAACCACTGTCCTAAATTGGGAACCAATTGGAAACCTATGCTACTGACGTGGTGATCCGCAGATTAGTGCTTGTCAGCATGCCATCAGCTGTTGGTATTGTCTCCAGTATAAATTTTTATTACTGAAAAATATAACCGGTCCCAGGCACATTGGAAAGAAATTGCCGGTTCAGCCCGTCTGATAGTTTGAGAAGCACTGCTTTGGACCGAGATACCTACCGTATGCAACACTCGAGTCATCACCTTCAATGTAGAGTTTCACTTCGAAGTTTCTGATAATTTTTCAAATATTATAATGTGAATTTTTATATGGTAATTGCATTAGGATGCAGCAAATTACAGCGGGGTCTGGTACATACTGAAATCAAGATGTGGAACCAGGTATGTAGACAGTCGGTGCCCTCATATGTATATGTAAAGGGTCGAGTGCAATAAACTGAAAGAAGACCTGATACCAAAATTAAAATGAGGAAACCGAGAACACGTCCTAAAAACAAATTCGTGAATAAATGCCCATCGCAAGTTCTCTTGAAAATTCTATTTCATTTAAATGGTTCATATATTATCTACCTTACAAGGACTTTAATTCTTAAAAATGGTGTAAGTGCAACAAAAACCAAGTGTTGTAGCTGCAGTTGTATAGTGAGCAGAGTAGAAAACTGTAAATCGTCTGCTGCGGTCAAGGGAGGCAAAAATAAAACTGAGTAAAAAATAAATTTTGTCTATAAGAAGGAATTCAAAATCATCTCATGGAATTAAGACTGGAGAGAGAGAGAGAGAGAGATTAAAACGTATGTTTAGTGCCTACTGATTGATCAAGACTCTACATTTGTCAAGTTTGTTCATGAGCTGCAAATTCAACCCAACAATTTGAAATTTCCTTCACAAGTTCAAAGTATGAGTGTCATCTTCGGTAGTCAGGACTCCCGACAAAACTTACATGTGGCTTGATGATTTGACACAGAACTTAGCCAAGGAAAAATATATCTTTCATCTAGGCGAAGTACACCTCTGGTCTATGTTAAGGTCAGCTTTGGCATGGGTAAATTGTATCTTTGACACACGCAAAGTACATTTTTGGTCGTGGTAAAGTACATCTTTAGTCATGGCAAAGTACATCTTTAGTCGAGACAAAGTACACTTTTAGTCGAGGCAATTTAAGTCTTTACTTGATACATGTATGAAAGTATGTCCAAGCTTGGCTCAGACGAGGCTTTTTTAGAGGTGAGATTTTCCAACAATTGATTTGGTCACTGCAAACATTTGAGTTTGGACTACAGGAATCAAACTTATTTTAGCGCTTGTAAATCCAAGCCTACGACATCGCCTCATTTTGGGGAGGATTGATGTGCA
>VCRD01000135.1:202422-288758 GCA_006783055.1 Trinorchestia longiramus | reverse complement strand
TAGCGCTCAGGTAAAATAGTCAGCAACGATGATACTCGCATAGGTCACATGAATGTCATGCAACACTGATCCCAGAAGTGAGTTTAATATTAGAAGAAATAGAGCGCAGAACCTATATAATTATGAAAAATATGATGCAGCTATCTTCCACAACAAGCGTTGGAGACTTGGTGATGGGCAGCATGTAAGCCCAAATTTCCGAGACCAGTGAGTCAAAAACTCGGGGAAATTTCCCCTTGGCGGGAAATTAGAAGCTAGCAGGGGGAAATAATTACACTGCCTACTAGCAATAAAAAAATCTGAGGCACATTTTCTCATGTCTGAGGCTATGCGACTGAACTGAGTGCAGGGCGAAATGACAGAAAAAAGATTGGGAACCACTGTCCTAAATTGGGAACCAATTGGAAACCTATGCTACTGAAGTGGTGATCCGCAGATTAGTGCTTGTCAGCATGCCATCAGCTGTTGGTATTGTCTCCAGTACAAATTTTTATTACTGAAAAATATAACCGGTCCCAGGCACATTGGAAAGAAATTGCCGGTTCAGCCCGTCTGATAGTTTGAGAAGCACTGCTTTGGACCGAGATACCTACCGTATGCAACACTCGACTCACCACCTTGAATGTAGAGTTTCACTTCAAAGTTTCTGATAAATTTTCAGATATTATAATGTGAATTTTTATTTGGTTATTGCACTAAGATGCTGCAAATCGCAGCGGAGTCTGGTAGATACTGAAATCAAGATATGGAACTAGGTATGTAGACAGTCGGTGCCCTCATATGTATGTATATGTAAAGGGTCGAGTGCAATAAACTGAAAGAAGACCTGAGACCAAAATTAAAATGAGGAAACCGAGAACACGTCCCAAAAACAAATTCACGAATAAATGCCCATCGCAAGTTCTCTTGAAAATTCTATTTCATTTAAATGGTTCATATATTATCTACCTTACGAGGACTTTAATTCTTAAAAATGGTGTAAGTGCAACAAAAACCAAGTGTTGTAGCTGCAGTTGTATAGTGAGCAGAGTAGAAAACTGTAAGTCGTATGCTACGGTCAAGGGAGGCAAAAATAAAACTGAGTAAAAAATAAATTTTGTCTATACGAAGGAATTCAAAATCATCTCATGGAATTAAGACTGGAGGGAGAGAGAGAAAGAGATTAAAACGTATGTTTAGTGCCTACTGATTGATCAAGACTCTACATTTGTCAAGTTTGCTCATGAGCTGCAAATTCAACCCAACAATTTGAAATTTCCTTCGCAAGTTCAAAGTATGAGTGTCATCTTCGGCAGTCAGGACTCCCGACAAAACTTACATGTGGCTTGATGATTCGACATAGAACTTAGCCAAGGAAAAATATATCTTTCATCTAGGCGAAGTACACCTCTGGTCTAGGTTAAGGTCAGCTTTGGCATGGGTAAATTATATCTTTGACACACGCAAAGTACATTTTTGGTCGTTGCAAAGTGCATCTTTAGTCGAGGCAAAGTGCATCTTTAGTCGAGGCAAAGTACATCTTTAGTCGAGGGAAAGTACATCTTTAGTCGAGGGAAAGTACATCTTTAGTCGTGGCAAAGTACATCTTTAGTCGAGGGAAAGTACATCTTTAGTCGAGGGAAAGTACATCTTTAGTCATGGCAAAGTGCATCTTTAGTCATGGCAAAGTACATCTTTAGCCATGGCAAAGTACATCTTTAGTCATGGCAAAGTACATCTTTAGCCGAGGCAAAGTACACTTTTAGTCGAGGCAATTCAAGTCTTTACTCGATACATGTATGAAAGTGTCCAAGCTTGGCTCATACGAGGCTTTTTTAGAGGTGAGATTTTCCGACAATTGATTTGGTCACTGCGAACATTTGAGTTTGGACTACAGGAATCAAACTTATTTTAGCGTGTGCAAATCCAAGCCTACGACATCGCCTCATTTTGGGGAGGATTGATGTGCAAGCCTCGCCCAAGCCTCGTAAAGCAACTCAATAAAACCAGTACTGATTTGCTGTGTACGTTTTTTCGTTCCTCAATTAAAGTTGTGGTTCGGTAATTAAAAACATGGAACAATAGCAATAAACCCCGAGCCACTGCAAGAAGTACATCCACAAATCTGAGCGAACATTGCAGCATGCTTGAGAGCTTTGATATTCATTTGAGATTATTCAGCTGTCATACATTTTGTACCATAGGTGAAAGTAATTAGCTCATATCACAAAAAAAATCTAATAATGAATAAATCGATAGGCAAAACTTTTCTTTTATAGATATGAGCAGTATTTATCTGTGATAATTTTCCAGTCATTCTGATGTCAATTACGGGCATCTTATAAAAACAACAAAGAACTAAAGCCATATCAGGTCAGTCGTCAGAAGCAAAAATGGACTCGAATTGTAAATAACTCGCAGCATGTAGTATGAACTGAATGGTGAACAGCACTAAGCATAGTCTTAAAATTATGATGTTAATATTTGAGGTCATCAGCAGTCGATCAAGGAGAAAGTTGGTCGAACTCGTCCTGAAAATGCCAAATTGACGCTAGAATACTGAACATTTAACCTATAAGCCAGTAAGCGGCGACATCGTTTCGAGTGCGAACTTTACAACACTATGAATTTTAACTTCCGATGTTCCTGAATGTTCCTGAGTCTGCATGCATGTTCACACAGGTTATGGATGTTCATACAAGTTCGTGAACATTTATGCATGGTCATAATATTCCCGTACATAACTCTCTTAGAATAATAACTGAGGAGCTTAAAAAATATTCACCTATATTCACAGGTCAAAAGTTTCGGGGACTAAGTAGAGAAGAACTGTAATGGCTTCTCATAAGTTAGGTATTTTTAAATGGAAACAAACACTCTAATTAATTCAATACATAGTTCATTTCAGAACGACACTTGAATCCAGATCTATAAGAGAGAAATGAGAAGCAACTATAATGATCATACAACAATAATGTTAAAATCAGTGTTAAATATGCCAAAGAACTAATAAGCAAAAATATTCTGAGTTCAAACACCAGCTCTGAAGGGAGTCATCCCGTTACAGCCAATGAATCAAAAGTATAGTAAATGAGACACGGGTATAAAGTAAAGTACCTTACTACATGCATAACGGTCCTATAGTGAAAGAAGAAAAGGTCGGAAACTGCAATGCACATGGAACATACAGTAGAAGTAGTCAACTGTTTTATTATTGGAACTACTGGCTCAAGATTTTCATTGGTAAGGAAACTTATTTAACTTGACAGTACGATCAAGTTGTTTGAGATCAAAATATTTAAACGATAAACGCAAGTTGCATCAAAATATAAACTAAATCAAACGAAGATTGTTTCTCAGTAATAAAGTATTTGACATAAGAGTAAGCATGTTTATATTCGATTGACAACATTTAACCAATAAAAAGTTTTCTCATCTGACCAATGCTTGGAAAAAGATGATATTTTTCATTCTCGTTTTTTGCCGACCTCGGTCGTGATGACATCGCCTTCTATTGCCACGAACTCAAAGACCAACATCGTCATTTGGAGGGTTACAGTGGATGAAATCTTGAAATTAAATTTGCTTTCACAATCTTTTAAATGTTAGTGACAACCCTCAGTTCATATCCATGAAATATATAATATTCAAAGCCATCCATGAAAAAGCCAAATGTTGCAATATCAGTAGTTTTTTGCTAATTTATCCCTAGTGTCTTAAACTCTACCATGTAAGAATAACACCTTAGAGACACAGATTTTTTTTAGTTTGAGTAGTAGAAGGTTTTTTGTTGCTCTATTACAGTGAAAACTCTAAACATATAATATTGCCATAGTTTGTAACAAACAAAATTAAGTATGACCATTACAGTAAAGTGTTTCAACATGATTCTGTAGTGTTTATTGGCTGGCACATCTAATGGTTGCGTTCCTTGAACTAGACAAGATTAATCAAGAACAAACAAGCCTGAGTCGCTCGCTAAACAACTTCTCTTAACATTTGCATCTAAAGTGAAAAATGATCGCATATGGCAACAGCCAGTAGCGCTGATCTTCATTGATGGAATTGATGAATCACCAGCAAGATTAATTTGCTTCAGTAGCGCTAATCTTCATTGATGGATCACCTAAAAGTTTGATTTACAGCCGCTCCTGCAGGCAGTAGTGTATGCGTACACAAAGATAGCATTTGACGTCAAATATGAGATAAAAGCACTACTTTCAGATTGATTAGAGCAAAATTGAGAGCACTGTGAGCATGATTCATGACTGAGGATTGTTCAGTTAAAAAGCTGCACTCATGCCGCATCAGCTGAACTTCTGTATATCTCCATTGTTCGATCAACAAAAAATTTCTTTGGTTTTCCTAATGAACGTGAATCACCATTAACCTGACAGTGAAGTTAGATGTCGACTAAGATATCTGGTGGCTGAAATACAAAAAGAAAAAATTCCTTAATTCTTAATGTTCAATTATAACACTCATTTACTCAAAACGAGCGTTTCTTAATTAAAAATTGCCGTCACGTGCGTTCAAGAGGTGCGCGCAGTGAGCGACTAACGGAACAGAAAAAAGGCTAACAGTCAATGGTTAATTATTGAAGTTAAGACTTGTACTATTCAGAAGGACGTTTAAGAAAATTGCTACAAATAACTTTGAACTCAATGCATGGCCCCATTCAACCTTCAGTACGGGTAGCCATTCTGAAGCACTGCCATGTATACAATGCAGAATTTGTGAATTAGTGGTAGTCGAGCGTGGAGGTAGCAATTATCAGGATAAAATATTTAGCTAACCCTTTATATTCTGCTGGGAGAGAGTACGCTGATCAGAGAACTTAATGCTCTCTTTAACATGAACAATTTTCTAAAACACGTAAGAGCAAAATTTGACTAAAATTCAAGAATTTAACTTCCCCGTTTATTTTCATATATGAACCTGTTATCAACACTTGTATTACCTCTCATCAGTTGTCTCTACTGAACAAGCGTTTAACTTTTATTATATTTGTGTTAATTTACGTTACCAAATGAGAATTTTACAGATGCCATCATTTTCATATTACTTAGAATCAGCAAATTTTCAATGCGTTCACATTTTCCTATTACTATTCTTCCCGAGTAAGTATTTTACACGGTATCATTCTTTTCTTATTAAAATAAAAAAGTTAAATCATGGTATTGTTGGCAAAATTATAATACCGCCTGCCGAACAAATATAAAACACGTTAAATAACATATGAAACGAATTTAGAAAGCGAACCACCAACATCGTAATTAAGAGGAAGCTGCGTGTCATTAACAAGTGAAATAATAACCACAACGTAATAAAAATTTCTGGGAACAATCAATGGCCAAAGCGTAATGAAACTTACTCGTGAACGCCCGAAATAAAAAGAGGCATTTTGTCATCAATAACAGATCGAATTAGGTTTAAACAAATTTAGAAACCTGTTACCAACTGTCCGAACAAAATGAAAGTGAGTGAGACCAACAATCTAAACAAACTGGAGCTCAGAAACTTCGTGTTACCGAAAGTTTAAACAAAACGAAGCTTCGTGGGCCAACATTTCAAGCGAAATGACGCATCGTGCCATAGCAGCCGTGTTCAGGTAATGATGCCTTTTGTGTTCTCAAATTCCCACGCCATTGAAACGCTGTGATGTAACCAAAACACCGAGGACCTAAGGTTGCGCAGTACGGGCACATTACCTGCTTTGTGTTGACTCGTCGTGCCGAAACGCAGGTGACCTCTGCTTGTGTACTCGTGTTTCTCTTTTAGAGCTGAAATGACAGCAAAGCACCAGGTTACATTGGTGTTCTTAAATCGAGAGCTGCCAGACTACACTCACGTCTAAGCTCTGCGTATTGCTGAATAATCAGTACAATGCCTGAACAATTGCATTCTCAAAGTAAAAGTTAATGCACACTTCATTCCGTTACCACAACGCCTTCAATTTATGAACCATAATGAATAAAGCTCTTGGAATGGCTGTTGATTAGAGTCCATCTAATATTATGTAGCTGTAACTTCAGTTACCAGCTTTTGAACCTGAGAATGAAAATAATATAATGATTTTACTTCACAAGAAAAACACAAAGTAAAACTTTGTCTAAAGAGGAATCACTGAGATAAGATGATATCTAGAATGAACTGCTAAATGCGAAAACAAGAAAAGAATATTTGTGCTGGATGAAATACGTACAGTCAGCTAATTTTTCCTCCTGGAATTCAAAGGAAGGTTGATCGTCGATGCTTGAGTTTTGAATCGAAGATAATCATTTGCATGCCAGAACAATAGAGCTTTATTTTAAGATAAAGAAACCGTACTGAATTTTATCCTAGAAATTTCGAGTAAAACTCGTGCACGAAAAAATATTCCGTTATGGTACTATAGTGTTCATCTCAAGCTTTGCTGCACGAAACGAGGTAATTAACTATGAGCCGTATTTAATACTTGAAATTTCGACTTAAAACTTGTGCACTTCAGAGAAAATGAAGCTTCAGAAAGCGTTTTTGACGAGTCCAAAACTTATTCAAACAGAACAGTAACGTTGATGAAAATATCCTGAAGCTCTGTCAAATTTTCTAGAATTCTGAGGAAATATAACTCAAAAAGTACAATTTTAGGAGCTTCGTAAGGAGATATTGATTGAGGGAAGCTTTAGACAATGTTTGCATCCGATAATGATGATTTGTAATTAATTGAGTAAAACACGTGAAAAGCGTATTAATTTATAAGCATTTTTTTCAATCTTTAAAGGAACTTACACATTTAAAGTAGTTCCACATGTTGTGTTCCATCACACGGCGAAGCCCGTGAGTGATTTAAAATCCATCCATTTATTAAAAATTTGCTAACTGCTAATATTTTCTTACAAAAATGATAACTGATTGCAAAGGAAACTACTGTGTGAAGCGTCAAAACATTTTACTGAAGCGGCTAAGATTTAGAAAGGCAGCGCGCATATAGAAAAAACGATGAAAGAACATCGTTTACCGTAGCATTGATTGGTCACTAATAGAACTCGCAGAAGTTTACAGCCAGTACGTGATGCTACAGCACAGCCGTCACTTCAGTTGCGCAATTCTGAGACAATTAGCAGATAGCAAAGGACTTTCTCCGCTGGGAGCGCAGCTACGCAGCGTCCATACTTTAGGACCAGAGATTTTGCATCGTTACGTTACCATTGAATGAACACCCTGCATTTTTAGCCATCGCTGGAATCAAAAGGCCCTGACCGTAACATTGAAACTTCAATCATAAGAACGATAATAACAATAATTCGGTTCTATAATGGAAAATTCTCCCTTTGTTGAGCTATTTTCTTGTGACTTAGTGTTTCAAGTTAATAAATTGGAATTCAAAGTGCAAAATTAAAGTCTTAGAACGAACATTGAATATTAAGTATACTATAGGCACATCAAAATATGATATCCAAGCCATTAAGGATTGTCACGTTTATTATGTCAGAGCTGTAATTTTAACGCCATTAATCTGAAGAAACTTGACATTAACCTAACAAAAAATCCTAGGTTATATGTTCGGTCAAATCGTTGCAAGTGCGAAAACTAAGCTTCGATTTTTTCTTGTCATGTAGGAACAACCCTTTTAAATTATGGGTCTGTTTAGTACAATTACATTACTTTGAACAGCATCATTCGCTACAGACTGACTGCATGATGGGAAAGAGTCCATTGTGTTAGGTAAAAGCGACCTTAGTATATGGTTATACGACGTGGCTGGAGAGTTATAGTAGACAGTGGAGGCATTGATTAAATTGTTAATTAATGGAAACAATAGAATTAAATAACAATGCAGCAGGGGTCAGTGTGTCCGCAGTCTTAGCGCTTTTAAAAATAACCCGAAAATGCACAACACCGTATTTGATCTCATGCATAATGCGTGTTCCGTCATAGAGTAAGTGAAATTACTTTCCCCAGTTCAAATTTTTTGTAGAAATGTTATGCCGAAATCCCCAAGAAGCCATAATCAAAAATCTTCTTCTGAAAGATTCTGTTTACAGGGATTCAATTTCAACATCTGGAAATATGATAGTTGATTTGAATGCAACTTTTGAATGAAGACATACTTACACGTTCTGTATTTTGCACACAACATTCTAAACTGCAAAGAATCAGTGAGTGTCAAAAGCGAGTTTTAAGTTTTATTACAACGTATAATTCAGAGATATACATTTTTTCGATAGGATTAAATATGCAGTAACCGGTTTTTGCTCATAATTCGTAATTTAGAGACATTTATTATTCCTCTTCAAATGTTAAGAAATTATGCATCTTAAGGTGTATGGGTGCGGGCATAGTTCCTGTGGAGTCAGCTTTCTAGGAGTTGGCCAGCGTTCATTAACATTAGTGTCAGAAAGAGGTCCTTGCCATCATCAGTAACTGCAGCGTTCCACAAGAAAACATTCTCACTAATTCACAAGAAATGTATTTCTTTTGCAGCGAAACCAAACTGAACTCGCATGTTGCCAGATTTAGGAGTAAATTTGCACCAAACAATCCAGAAAAATAAGCAAAAAATTCCTAGTGTAGTTTCACCAAAATTCTCATCAGTAAAAAGCACAAAAAATGAAAGTAACCACAATAGTGATAGTGCACATATTTCTCACAGTCAGTGGAGCTAAATTAACAGATTTCTGAGATTTGCACAGCAACTTTCGTTATGTATTATGGACTCTAGGAGGCGCCGACGTGAAATCGACGTTGGTGTTCTTCGCCAAACTTATCGCTTACCACAACATGGAACATTTGCACTCACAAAAAGGTCAAGCATATAGCCGAGTGAGTGAGTTAGTTTGGGTCGGGGAAGTGGTTAGGGTGCATAACAGAGAGGTAGGTAGGTAATAGTTGAACAATGCCATTGAGAAATGTGAAGCTTTTGTCATAACATACCTTGCTTTGTTCTTGAACTTCACAGAGCTTTCAATCAAACTTACGCATATAATATACCAAAAAAATAATAAAATACTGTTCGATGCACTGAGCTCTTTGCAACCAGAATTTACGTCAGAAAATTAGAATGTTTGTTGTAAAATTATGGAATGGTTGAACAGACAAATTAAAATGTACTATAAATTTGGGTTGTATTTTAAAAGGAGCATTTTAAAATGAATAATGAGCTTTCAGAAGAAAGGTGATACCTCAGTCGGAGCTGCTCCGTACTTTAATCGACCTGTTCCAGAGAAGGTCAGCGAATGGAAACCAAAGATGGCCTGTAATTTGAATGTAGCCGAGTGATACTCAAAAATTTTATGGCACAATCTAATTGGTTTTATTTTTAAACGTTCTCTGTTTTAATAGCGCAACGACTCAGGATGTAAAAGGCTCATGTATGGAATAGGATTCAACAATAGCTACTCGGCAAACGAAACTTCTAATTATTAGAAAATTGCAGTTAATTCAATAGCATAACCCCACAAGGAAACAATATTTGATGGCAGATAAAATAGTGAACTTAATTATGATGGTCTTCATATATGTACGATTCTAGAAACAAGTATACACACGGTACAAGAATATTTTTTGCTCTTAACCTTTGCGTTTCTTCAAAAGCCGTCACACCCTACTCTTTGGTTCATGCTTAGCTCTTTATGATGAAACCTTCAATGAAGCTCTTGAATCGTGTGACAAGCGATCTAAATCTCCGTCGCTTGGACATATGACGGTGATGAACACGAGTTATGAATCAGAATTAAGAAAGCTTTGAATCATATTTCAGACTCAGAGCTCATGAGGCAACCATAAGCAGTTTCATTCCCAACTCCTATCGTTACACAGTGATGGCCGCCATCTGGATGCACGTTGAATTTCCGGAAATGACAGGTTGCACATATCATTTCCAGAAATAAGTCTTCACTAATGCCATAAATCAAAATATGCTCACTGTCAGCATGTGCTACTTATCGCTCAACTTTTCAAGAAAGCACTGGCTAGTGCAACTCAACTGGAAACTGCAAACATCGCTCCAGCGTTCTGCACCAAAAATGTTCCGTTTTCTCACACTGCGTAAGAGGTCAAACTGTGGACATCTACCCATTTAACACGTTGACTCCGAAGTGGTACGTATGTGTACCACTGAGGTTAGGTTCTGTAATTTTTTCAGATCCTTCTAGTCACTATGCGTACAAAGTGAACTTTTACACCAATCAGGCAATCGGAGGCAACGTGTTAAGCTTATTCAACACTTTTTTCTATTGCAAAAGACTAATAACTAAAGTGAAGCTTGAGCAGTTATAATATACGCGAAAATAATGATGATTTTTATACATTAGATGAGGTGTCTTATTCAGTGCTCTCGACTTGATTAAGCAGCTGATTCCAACTCTTCTAACGCTGTGAAGTGTAACCATAACTCTCTAGGCGGCTTGTGCTTGGTCAACTCTTCATCCCTCATTTGACACGAAAAAGTCGCGTGAAATATCAATACAGACGGAAAATTTGATCCCACTTATGCAAAACAGATATTAAAACTGTGTTCCGTAATAATATTGGATTTAGGAGCTTCCTCAGTACACTATTATTATGGAAAAAAAATTCTTGACAGTTCCCCATGCTTATTGAAAAAAGGAATTGAATCAAATTAAATTGAAATACTAATTAAATGTCACTGCAAGTGTCAGGACTCGAATGGTGTCACTGAGAGCCTGTAATTTCACACCAGGTACGTCGACAAACGGCCAGGTCTCTCTAATTGCTTATGAGTGGGAACCTAACATTCACAAATCGAGTGAATCGTTCAAGTATTTATTGTTAAATGTTAAAAAGCATCCTGTGGAAAAATTGCATCATGTTCAGCGTCTCTCATCACCATTACAGCTTTCACTCCATTAATGCGTTTGTGACTGTGCATCCACCTCCACATACCATTAACGTAAATTAGATTTGAGGGAAAGTATCATTCGACGGCGTCAGTTTACATTTTTTTCTTAATTTATGTAAAATTTGAAAAGCGTAACTTCTGAGTACACGCTCTTATTCATATGCTATCCAGTCATTCCCTTGTTTCTATTCGTATACCATCCAGTCATTTTCTATTTCCTATTCATATGCTATCCAGTCATTCCCATCCGGTGCATGTCAAGGAAATACAAATTAATTGTTTTAGACTTTAACAATACAAATTAAAGAGCAAGAATGACTATCACACGTGTAATTCACAAGCATGTACACACGGATAAAAACTTCATGTGAACCCTGTATTAGTGAAGCAAACTATGCTTGCTTGTACATGAGCGAAGCGCAGAAGCACTCGTACACCCAATTAACATTATCAAACTCGACACCAGCAGTTCCTGTGTCACGAACTAACGAAAGTATTGAGTTTATTCGCTTATAAGCTCACATTAACATATTCTCCGTTGTCATGGTTCGATGCGTAAATTCGTAAATTGTACTTTTCTAGTTCACCGAAAACAGTTTATCTGACGTGAAGCATAGCTGTGTTCCGATTTATAAAGTGTTAACAAAAGTTTAACACAAATTTAAGCTTCATGTGGAGCGTATCATTTGAAATGGAAGCTCGACCAGAAAGGTTAACAAAAAATTTTTTTTAAGGAGTTACACGAAAAGCTTAATGCAGCGTGAAGCGATCGACTCCGGTGACAAAGAATTCTGCACCATCGAGTCATGGTTGGATTGACCACACATGCTCACAGACGCTTTACTTGCAACTCCTCAAGTAAAGCCTGCAATTAGAGCAAACCACTTCTTGATAGATTGTCCAAGGCTGCACGACCGAAAGACGACCACAAAATTTTTAACAATAAAATGCCGTCCTGGAAGCGACAGGATTGCATGCTTTACTCCGTGCAACACGATGTCTTGTAATCTATAAATCAGACCCTGGAGAAAAATTACTGATGTCGCTAGGGCAATGGCTGAGATTTTCTTGCACAGAACACATGAAGGAAAAACTTACCTAGTGAAAGGGCAGCATTAATATCATACAATAATATAATCAAATGACATATATACAATAAATATGACAATTTTTTCTCTAAAACTAGGTGATGTTATAAGGGGACCGAAAGATGAAGCAAATCAATAAGCTCTTCACAATCTCCAATAATAGGTAGCAAGTCGTTTTAGCATATGCAAGAGATTCAAACTGCAAAAACAATCGTTACGCAACTTTATATCCAATTGCGTCCAAACAAATAACATTTTACCAATAATTAAAATTACTGATTGAAACTGAAAATCTCATGGAAGAGTTCAAAAGGCAAAATCCTTTGATAGAAATCACAAAATTCCAAGCTTTAACCTAGTCTGCGTGCATGTAAGTCATACATACTATGTTCTAAAACATGGAAAATAAATGATACAGGGAACGATTGTGGTCGCACCTTCATATGAGAAACATATGCATGTGAGGTCTCACGGCGAGTCCCTTGAATGGCTCTACTGACGTTCATTACCAGTGGCGACCAGGACTAGAGTTCGACCATAGCTTGACTGCCACGAGTAGTTGGAAACATCTCTCTGAAGATAAGACGCGTCACACAGAGACGTAATCTGTCTTGTTAGCGCCACGGTGCAGCAATGACACGAATGCGCTCGTTTTTCACACGGATCTTGACAAAATTGGACACCGCGCCATCATCAAATTCCTAACATTACGTACTGTGGAGAAATCAAGGTACCAAGTTACCTTATAGCCGTAACAATGAAGATTAGAAACCTATTTAGATTGATCCGATCCTATCTAAATACTAAACTGACCCATTCGCAGTGCTGGGCATTCTTTTATACCGCTTGGCATTTCTTCTAATGAAGTCCTCCTCACTTTTAAAGACATCGAGATGATGCTTCTCGTTTAGGAAGACTGAGGTGCGGGCTACGTTATCAAAGTGAATACGTGTAGCCAAAATAGATTTTCTACAAATTTAAGACTGTTTGATTTAGATTTCAAACTCAAAAATTGGATTAACAACGTAACCAACTAAGGCAATGAATACCCCACTATTTTTATTTAATAAAGTGTATTTAAGTGCAAACGACATTGCAATCTGCGTGACAAAGGGCAATATGTAACATAAAACCTAAGAAAAGCATTAATTTAATGAAATACAATAAAATAAATGTCACCACATTCCGAGCAGTTATAAATTTTAAGCAAGCAGCAACCCGGTTCTCCTAATGATTCTTCTTCCTGCTAGAAACCTAAAGGAAATTAATACTTTCCATCTGAAAGCATCTTCAGGAAATTGAGTACTATGGCCCAAAATTAAGTTTCTTCTTATTACACTTCAGTATATGTATCATACAAATCAAGATCGCAGTTACAATTCGCTACACCATGGAATTACAAATACTATGATGATGATGACATTAAGACGATAACTCGCTCAAATGTTCTTTAATGTTGTCCTTATAAGCCCTAATTTTATGCCTCATATCAAAAAAATAACCACAAGTGACATACTTTCCAAAACTCATTAAGATTTTTTATTCGATAATTCTTACCTCTGAATACAACCCACACCATATTTCCATCAGTAAATTTAATAATCATTTTTTCACATCCTCGAAGACAGTTCCAAGTCGTTTCGCTTCATTGCTCCTCTAACCTGAATTTCTGTATACTAATCTAAATTCTCGATCATTATGCTATAATTTACGAAGATCACCATTAACGTGGCCATAAAGTTAGGCTGGGAGTAGCGCTGTAATAAATATAAGATAAATTAACTTTCTTATGGTATTTCTGGAATTGAGCACCTTCCAATATAATTTAAATCGTACAACTTCTCTCAGTCGAACGATTCATCACCCAGAGCAGCCTGTCTGCGCCGAGGCAGTGCCTCATTCTTCACATAGAAGACATGTATGATCCATGGCAGTGGTTTCTCACCATAGCTCCTTGTGTATTTCCGCGTGTATTTTAATAACAGTTCCGTTTACTGCAACAACACGAGGTCACGAGTACACGTTACTTAATGACCACCACAACGCCAGGGAATCGTGGGCTTCAGACAAAGCTTTGCAAAGTAGAGTTTGATTTTAGCACCCGAACTTTGCTTGATATAAAATTATGCAAAGGAGTTGGTAGTTATTGTAACTTACATTCTCCACCGAAAAACATTTAAACATAAAAGGGTTGTCTGGTATCTTTTCAGTGTGTATTCAGACGTGATGGTCACTATATATTTAGTAATATAAATTTTCATTTCAGCAACTGGTCAGTTGGTATTACATGCTCTGACTTCCAGCTGTGTGGAAGGGAGCAAGAAGCCGCGGGGCTGACGGAAGAGGGTCGACCGTTGAATGTGTCCAGTAATTTACACTCGCTGCACTTTGACGATATAAAAAAGTTAAAATATGACTTTTTCCAGTCTGAATGAAAACATATCCCTTCCATTGGATATCTCCAAATGCCCAAGCGGAATCAAAATTCCGTCATGAATGACGTGCTATAAAATTACTTAAGAAATTCACATATTTTTTCGTTCGAATGAGCAGAACTATAGGTTTGATAGTCTATGACTAACTTGGACAACAGGAAAAATATTTTCGTCAAATATGTTGGTTCAACACTAGCTGAATGCGTCCTATCGGCATCTTGCGACCATGAAACTTCGCAGTCATTCTTTTAGTTTTTTCTCCAACCATCATGAAGTGAGTAAAACAAAGACAACCAAGTTCTATAAATGAGAGTAAAATGTGATGAATGAAATGCATTGAATGTTGTAACAGTTTTTGCTGAGTTTTTGCAAGAGCGCGTCGACTGTTTCGAATGTTCGTCGCGCCAATAAAAGTAACTCAATATAGAAAATAGTGGAGACAGTGACGCCGAGAACCTGTGCAACACAGCCTACAAATATAATCAAGATTTAGATATCGCAGATCACAAAGAGCAGAGAATTCAATAACTTTTCCGAAATTGTGGATAAGATTTCACTGAATATTGAAGCAATTTATAAATCTTATAATGAATCACCGAAGAATATGGCCGTCCTATCACCACCGCTAAAAAGATTTTTGTTTAAGAAATATCTCCACTAATTCATTCTTTTTCAGACTTCTATTTGCAAGGAATAAATCGTTTAATATAAACCTTTAGTGTACTGCACCGCATGTGTGCCCATGCAATTGATTTTATTAAAAAAAATCGCTGAAAAAAATGGTTGTTCGGAAAACAGAAACAATCTGAAATATATATTTCCGAAACAAAATTATAGAAAGAAGTTAAGCCCGGACAAAAAATACGAGAAGCAGTATCGTGAGCTAAAAGGTTATAAATTTCTTAAATTTCTACTGATTCAAACAGGTGACGTTTTAAAAACTGAACGACAATTTACATGTTCGAAGAGCTAACTTGGCATTCGCAAGAACCTGTGCGAGTAGTGAGGAGGTCGTGCGGGCATTTGACATCCATGCAGAGGTGATCGTGAGGGTCGTGCACAGCTACCCAGAGGGAGCACAGCAATGATTAAGTGATAGGTTATGTGGCTTCTTCGATGACCCAATACTTGATGCTCAACTTCTTCCATTATCCAGTGCTGTAATAAGTTTATTTAATATCCAGTGCTAAATTGGGTGGCCTCTTTGAAAATCCAGAGCTGGAAAAAAGAATCGTTCGACGATCAAGTGCTGTTTCATAAAGCTTCTTTTATGATCGAGTGCTGAATTATGTGACATTCTCGAAGATTCAGTACGAAGTTACGAAGGTCTTTCGTCGATCCAGAGTTACGTAACGAGTTATTTTTTGAGGATCTAATACTGAGTTACGTGGTTTCTACATACTATCCAGTGCTCGCAACAAAACATCTTCGATAATCCAGTGCTGCGTTACATGGATTTTTAGACAATCCAGTGCTGAGTTATGTGGCCTTTTAGACAATCCAGTGCTGAGTTATGTGGCCTTTTAGACAATCCAGTGCTGAGTTAAGTGGCTTTTTAGACAATCCAGTGCTGAGTTATGTGGCCTTTTAGACAATCCAGTGCTGAGTTACGTGGCTTTTTAGACAATCCAGTGCTGAGTTACGTGGCTTTTTAGGCAATCTAGTGCTGCGTTACGCGACTTCTTCGATGATCCAGAGCTGGACTACGAGGATTCCTCGACGAAGCCAGAGCAAAGTTTTTCGTGATAGCAGTTCCCACACGGCGGAGGATCCCGCGTAAGATAAGTAGTATAATTTATGCATCTCTCCCTGAGAAGTGAACGATCGCTAAGCGTGTAATCAACACGTGTTCGACACCGTGTAATAAGCTGGCAGCTGATAAGTTAGGCAATTATAATAGTCAAGAGGGAAATATTCCCTGCACAAAGATTTAAATGACAGCGCTAATGCTGAGAAAATTTCCACAAGTACATCCTTGGTTATATAAAAGGAATATGAAATAAAAGGAGTCCAAGGACACTTGAACATAATTTACAGTTATTTGTGACTATCTTATTTAGACCATGAGCTCATTATTTCTTCCTCAGATACTTTTAGCATTTACATGTATATCAAAATTAAATAAACTGAAGCCAAATTTATACCTAGGAGATGATCAGTTTGAAAGAAGGTAATACAAAACAAAAGTATTCATTCATGAAAAGAATCTATCAACACCGAATTGAAGTTCCTTTGACAATCTTTGGACACCTCTTCGGCATCAACGTTTCTAGTGATGATTATAATTCTCATTAGCATAGGAATAGATGGATGTCTCTGTTGATTGCCATAGTGAATAACAACCTGTATTGATTAAATTCGATAAAAATCAGTCGGAAATAAACTATTTTTTGTAAAATATGAAGCTCGAATCACAACGACGTCATTTAGTTAGTGAAAATTTGAATTAGTATGTTTCTTGACAGTTCATCTTCCCTCAATAAATGAAGAATGTGGATTACGTGGATAAGCCCTTCCACGTCAGTCAATATCCGTAACAAGTTTTCTTACAGTGAATTTTAAATAACAATTTCAAAATTTACTCTTTTAAAACGATACGGATATTGACTGACGTAAATGAGCTCGTCCAAAAGGAGGAAAAAACCTTCAGTAGGAACATTTGTCAGGAAAAGCGATAAATGTTTTAAATTCTATGAGATGTAGTTTTGGACATGGTTTGGTAAAAACATGTAATGAGACGACTGCTATTCTTGTCCTACTGCAACTCTGGACTCATTTGAACGACGACGAGGATGGCGACGACGGCCAGTAGCTCCGTAAAAGTCTTGATTACTGAACAGTGGCTGGAATCCAGTCTAACATTAGACATTCATTTACATTCACACTGTCTCTCTAGGAACATCGTCCAATAAATTCTTAGAATACAGCAAAGCGGTGCAGATACCTAGTTATTGAACTATTAAATTATTTTACCAGTCTACGGAAACTGTCACATTAAAACCATCGCAACACAGCTGGTGATGATTTTTAGGGTGATTTCGTTATTGAGTGATTCATTAGTCTAGATTTAATTACGATGCTACTTTATGAAATCGAGAACAAATCTAGAAAAAACGTCCCTGCTACAAGTTCTCGCATTTCGAAAAGATTGCTTTGCAATGAAATTTTTTATTACATGGATCATATTAAATCAAATTAATCACCTCGTTGAAAAATTCTCTTCTTGTCTTTCAAAGGCTCTTGTGTAACAGATTGTTCATCGAACCACGTACATACGAATTACTTAACACGTTGACTCCGAAGTGGTACGTATGTGAACCACTTAGGTTAGGTTCTGGAATTTTTTCAGATCCTTCTAGTTACTATGCGTACAAAGTGAAGATTTACACCGGTCAGGCAATCGGAGGCAACGTGTTAACTAAAGTAATCAATTAATGAAAGTCTATGAACAGTAGAAGCATGCAAGACAATTCTATTGAAAGGAAGCACAGTATTTGTGCAACGTACTAGACAGACCTCCTGGATGTTGAAGCAAAAGTAAAGTAGAGGCTGTTTGAACTTGCTCTTTTTTCGAGTTTAAACTTTCTATGCTTGCAATGAGTTCGCAGTTATTTGCTGTCATTTTGCAAAGAACACTCAGGCACAACATATAAAAGATCATCAGAAATTGACACAGGAGCTGAGCAAGAAAATATACGTTCTTGCGAAGTACTTCCTGCTATCCACATTGCTGATGAGCTTAGCGTCATATCGCGATGTCTCTCAAGGTCCTGGATCAAATTCCTACGCTTGAGACACCATTCCTTACTTTACTTAACATTATATCTAGTTAAGACGTCACCCTGCACGCCACGTTACAGGGATAAAAACGTTCCTTTTTATTATTTGCCTAGTGGTTACAAGTGTCAGATATTTTCCTCGCGTTTTTTCAAACTTCTGATAATAAAACATGAATTATTTGTACATCGGGAACCAAATAACTATTAACTCCGTTTCAGATTGCTCCAATGCATTGTGGTGAACAGAAATACCTCCATAGGTCAGCCTATGAGCCAAAATAAGTTTTCTTAGAGCATGATCTGGCGGTATACTCTTTATTTTTTTATTCCTCAGTTACATCCCAGTCTCAGGCTCTGCTCAAGGAACATCGGTCAAGCATGTGGAATTTTTTTGCAGCAACGTTATAATTATCTTTTATATCAAAATAAACTTATACTTCAATACTAAAAAGGAAAGAGAAAGTAAATCTCAAACAATTGTCGATCGTTTGAACGAGGAAGAACGAAAGCACATATGATTATCACACAAACGCAATTCAATGGTCCCAATGTTGGCTTCCATGTGCAGCTGAATTCCAAAACTTTTTTGCTCGTACTTCCTGCATCGGAACTCCACGAACATTCATGCAGGAGTTAGTGCCTGAATTACCGTAACTTCGATCATGACTGCCGGCTGAATTTTCCGTTGCGATAATCATGATCGGAGTTTCCTAGTCACGAGCCATACGGAACACGGATTCTTAATCGGACAGCCCCAACAACTGATCTAGTTGACTTATGTGGCTCATATTAGTGAAGTGTCAGTGATTGTAATATCGGGTCAACGTTCATTACAACTAAAGTTGAAAAAATATTCTGATATTTCGGCGTGATAGAATCTCAGATATTGAAACCTGAAGTACTGAAAGAATTATTTCTAATCGATTTACAAGTTGGAATACCATCTGGCGTCACCAAATGTATGCATTCTTTCTCATAAGTGCTTATGGCTTATGAGATAACGACAGGCCTTGTAGCTACCAGACACAAAAAGTTATATCCATAAATAGCCCTCGATTGTGAGTGTAGGATAACACCTGGAAATTGAACGTATCAACTTCAGGCAAAATATTACCGCTCGACTAGATCTGCACACAAGGGCACCAATGCTTCTAACGGGCAGTATTCATGGCATAATTCGTAACCCTGCCTATATTTTACCTATCAATTACCCTTGGCAATGAAGAAAAAAATGATATTCCGTAAAAAATTGAGAACTCATGATTACACGGGAAGTTTTGTTTTCGCATTTGTCCATCTGTAGCGGCAGAATCCCAGCCTTTACTGCAAAGGCACGTGCCTGCCAGGAGCATATTAGTCATCACAGAATGAGTTAATGATCGACTGATTACACTGCTGCGCCGGCCGAGCTCCAAGTCTTATACTTATAGCATGGCTTCCAGCATAAGTCCATAAATTTTTCGACTGGAATGAATCGGATTTGCAGCGTGATTACTAAGAGAATAAACACAGGTAAGTGACCGCTGAGTGGTCGAATTAAGGGAGCTCGTGCATGAACAGTGTCGCTTTGTGGAGGAGTAGCGTCGGCCTTCACGCTTTCCCGGTCACTCTTCACAGAAATATCATTCAATTACACCTCACAAGACTCGAACTAACTGGTCGCCTGTAAGTGAACTGGAGAAGGAAACCTCTGGGGGTGCTCGACTCAAGGACAATTACTTCTCACGGATGATCTTGAACCATCAACTTAAGTGGAAGGTCTCTGTTCTTGAGTGTAAGATTTATGAGCTACAGGTCTTCGTGCGCCGCTGATACAATCGTGGTCAGGGAAACGCATGCTAATAACCGCTGTGTAGAGGGAGCGCTTGTCCGAGCCGAGTAGTAAAGAAATTGGCTAATTTTACCGTACATTAAACGTCTTGCATCTTCTGTGCACTGCACGGCGTTTAATATCTTCTAAACGAAAAAAAACTGTAGCATGATTCAACGCTAAGAGCAGGACTACCCTCGACGAATAGGGTAATCATTTTTAGTTAATTGGTAAACGGCGTTTTTCATCCTTCACTGCGCAGTGCATCAAATATGACAGTTTCTTATAATGTCCTTCTGCCAAATTTACCTTGGAATAATTGTGAGTTAAATTCTAAATGAATTGTGTATCAATGCGTTAACATTGAACATTGAGTCCAGAAGCGATCCAATCGAAGCAGTGAGAGAAACCATTCAATAATAAATATGTATAATTGAGAAAATGCACCTCGTTTGTGTACTTGGTTGGCTGTGCGATGTATCTACCTTCGTCTCCCCTTTCTCACGAGAAAGAAAAGCTACAATGGCACCCCTACAAGAACAAACCCCAATGACAAACCCCCACCACTCAATACATGTGCGCAGAGCGCTCATTTCTATTTCCCTCCTAATATCCCCTCCGTTTCACCTCTTTACTTAGGTACACCCTGTGCCAAACTCTCTCTCAAATCTTTTCTATTGGTACCGACCACCACCACCACCTACAATGGCAACAAATTATTTGAGAAAAAAGTTTACTCAGACTTTCTGTAATGCACAATAGTCCTGAATACATTTGATGTCCATCGAAACTGCGGAACCTGTATTTAAAATTTGTAGAAATTTGGGAGTTGTTTACCCAGATATATCTTTCGTTTATAAACCTTGTTTCTTAGTTTCAAAATTACTCATAGTTAGCCTTTTTTCGCTATGTTTGTGCATTTCACAATAACTACCGTACTAGAGCAGAAGGAATATGTAACAACAAAACATCAAATATCATAAAACTGACCCTAATGTTCCTCAGAAGACCGACTTACCAGAGCCAAATAAGTATATGGAAGAAGGAAAAGTCAGTCGTGAGGGTAAATCAAGGGATATCCTTGCTCGCACAATGCCCTATTTAATGAAAAGGTCATGATAATAGCACTTATTTGTTAGTCACGACCGAAAGTCTCCAAAGGAAGTCCTGACCCACGTCGGAGCGTCCAATCAGGCACGATCTAAGCGCTCGAGGACAAGGAGTACGAATTTAAGTGGCAACATCCATCATCTTCGTTGCTCCCGACATGCTCCTAATGCCATTTCGGCTGACATGCAACTTGGGCTTTTCATTTCGAGCAAGCGTACGTTTATTTCCAAAGTGGGCGTATTCTGGACGCGTAGGAGTTATAGCCCAAATTGCTCGTGTAAATCTGAAGGAGAAAAGGAATTAGGAAGTTTTAGGGTTACTGGCTTTTAATGTGAACAACAACGCTGCGATATACTTGAGTACAATTATTAACCCAATAACCTCTGCAAATTTCTGTAGAATATTTGTAATAAAACTTCTGCTGAGAATGGAGTATACGATCGTGACATGACAAATTTCTTATAATTACACTTCGCAAGAACTGTAACGTAATGTGCAATGATCATTATTTTAAAACTGTCACGTTTAATCTGAGCACTTAATGAATGCTAGCGTCTAGGTTAATGCTATGATAGAAAATATGTGACCTGTAATAATGTGAACAATTTTCTGTCCGACTATCTCGAGGACGGCAGAGGAATACACGCAGCAACTGAGTTTCAAAGTTGGCTTCAATGAAGTCTATTCAAAAACTTGTAATATTTAACAGGCAATGCATAAAGTTTTCTTTGATCCCTGGGTGCATGTAGAGTTTCAGGCTTAGAGCTTGAGAAAATTCATTATTAAAGTAAATATTTATAATTGTAGTATTGTAAGAATATTTTGACGCCCCGTGTAATTTACGCTTTCTGAAACAACGTTTTACTGAACGTACAGGCCACAGCAATAAGTCGATATGTTCACATAAATAAAATTCAGGGTTCAGCGTTATTTATACAATACTTCTAAGATGAGTGTTGTGAGGTCATGGATACTCAGATTTTGTGTGGAATTCAAGAGAAATTTTTTCCAATAAAGAGCATTTTCACCTGAGGATGTCAGTGCAGAAACTCGACGCGACAGTAATATCAATGCTCCCACACAGGATCGGCACTCCACAACGTAGGCACCCACATGGCGACCTAAGTTTACAAGAATAATCTCACCCAACCTGCAAAGCAATTATTATTTTATTCTGCTCAATGATGAGCTCGGCAATGCGAGTTCACGGAGTGAGGGCGAGCTTCTCCGTGCAGCTGCAATGCGCTACAGCGCGGCCATGACTACTATGTCTATCTTCCATTAAGAAAAGAAAAAATTACGCACTGCTTCCAGTGAAATTAATGCTTTTACTTTTTAGAAACTGGTAAATAAGGAAGAAATTATCCTGTAAAACCAAATGCAGAGCTAAGGAGCCTGCAAGGCTGTAATTAATTAATTATCAGATTGTCCTTTAAGAGGTGCACAGTCCCAAGCGCTCCCCGCACCTCAGCCATTAGCTTGTCACACTCAATCAAACTGTGATCTTCATCGATCTGTTCTTTAATATCGAGGAAGGAAGCGAACGAAGAGCGCAACGCAAAAAAGTGACTCAACATTTGTTATCTGGAGCGCTGCAGGTCGAGCGGCGCGAGCTAGTCAGAGCGTCATCCATCACAACGGGTGTCGGCGATGGCATGCATCCTATTCAGACTTCGGAATCGAATTAATAACGATTCCCGCACATTAGAACAGATTCTACGAACGTCTATGAAATTTTACGTTATTCCGTGGAAAAATGATGATTGAGGTCGATGGGAGATGTTTAAACGTCTTTGAACTCCGAATTGACCAGCAAAACTTTGAACAGACAAGTGAGTTGCATTTGTTAGGAACGTATTTGATTGAGTTGCTGGTATTTATTTACAATAAAATATCGAATTATACGGAAACAAGAAGAAAGTTGAAGCTTCGTGAATCCGGCCAGGTTCATGTTTGCTGAAATTAAAATACCATGAACAAATAAAAGAAAGTTAGCAGATCATGTATACCTGCAAGTATTCCCACGATGTTACATCCAAGCTTCACAATCATCAAAAGTGTCGCTCAAAATTTTACGCATATGCTCTGAAAAGTCATCATTCGGTCTTCAGAATTACACAAATGAGATTCCATCAGTAGATGCTGCAGGTCACACTGCTGTAACAGATCTATGCATGATGTAAGGCAATACTTCGATGTGCAGCATCTGTAATTAGCTTTCTTCGAGCCCTATTAATCAGTTCAAAAAATGAGACTGTCTCAAGTACAGAGCTCCACTCATGTAATAATTGTGGGGCTGAGAAGATAGAGATATGCGATCACCATCTCTTGTAATTGTTGATGTAGTGCGATCTCGTCGGACTAATTTTTCATGTTTTAAATTTATGAGCGAGGAGTGCCAAATCGTTCAGAAATAATGGCAACGCCTGCGAGTCTGGGAGTTTTGGGGCTAAATGTCTCAATTGAAGTCAAATAGTTATTACTGATACGCTTTCTTGTGAGAACTTTAAAAGTTTTACAAACATTCTCAGTGGTAGTCGGATAAACCGTGCGAAATAAATTGAACTACCATAAAAAATAAATATTTAGGAAAATAAGGCGGGATGAATACAGTGGTACAATGTCTATTTAGATATGTAGATATGCACAATAACTTACCAGATGCTCGAGGGCCTCATTTAGAAGCAGCCCTGTAAGGAAGGCGCGCTAAATCGGTGACAGCTAAGTCGAGATAAGTAAGTGTGGTGAGATTACAGCCTTACGGAGTAAAAAGTGGAAAACGTTTCATTTCGATTTCAAGAAAAGCGTAACAAGTGATAGCCTTAAGACTAGGTGAACTCGTAAATAATATGCAAAGTCGTCAATAAATGAATGAATAGATAATCAACCGTTCAGGAGGATAATTTACATCAAATAGACAGTCTTGTAAAAGAAAAAGGTTCTCATTCGTGTCGCTCCCGAAGTCCAGTTAATGCCTTAAACTGCAAGGTGCGATCTCTTCTACTAAATGTCCCTCAGAGACAAATTAAGATCAGGTCCTCTACAGCATGAAATCTGTGAGTCACTGCGACATACATGGGTAAGTTAGAATATATCATACATCGTATTTTATACGTAAAATTTGTTATTTTCTTATCATCAAGCAAATATGGAAACACCTGCTGAAAATAAAGTAATTTCCAGTGATAGCGTTGACCTACGAGACAGCCTTTTTTCAAATGGTCAAACTGCCTGAAATATGTTCACTTGTGCAGAACTGTTATAGAACAAAGTTGTAAAATTAAAGATGAGAGAGAAGACAACCTAATTCTACTGCAGGAAGACAAAGTGACGAGAAAATAAAAACATTAACAACTTGTTTCAGTTTCATTTCAGATATGCATGACACATCCCGCATGTCTTCAATTTTTATAATTTGATAATGGATCCATAAAATATTATCCCCTATAACAGGCACTTGAACTATCCTCAAACATTCAGTGCGTTGCAGGAAAGGACTTTACGTGCTATTTTTTTCAACGCAACAAATTTCAAACACGGTTACATGTTTATACCTCATACTGGGTTACATGCTTATGCCTCATATTGCATTACATATCTATACCTCACACTAGATTACTTGTTTATAGATGTAGCCACTTAGTCTCTTAAAGATTTAAATTCTGATGTAATTTCACAGTGTTGTGAAGCATCATTCGCAACTGGATCACCACATGGAAGTCATGCAATCATCATGTTATTATTTAACCCCAGTTTACCATACAGTTATCTCTAACATAAATTGAAGCTTAAAAATCGCTGACATCAATTTATTGCGTTCATGACATTAAACATCAAATGTTACATTTTCTTAACCATTGGTGATATTACCGAAATTCTATGAGGAGTTGCTCAGTGACATCAGCCTAGCTAACGTCTGATTATTTGTATCCCATCTTGATTTAGAAGCCTGGCAACAATTTCTAACATGCTATAGTCCCCAAGAAAAATACATTCAATGGAAAAATAGAAACTAGATATTCGGATATTTGCTGAGTCTGATGCTGTGTAACTTTCCTTGTACCGAATAACAGGCGTTCTATAATCACCGCCATTAACAATAATACACCTAGGTAGCCAAAAGTTAATTGAAATCATGGCCGTTTAAATTTATTTGCGTCTCATTAGATACCAATAAAATGGCATACTAAAAATCAAATGGATCGCTAATCAGCCACTTTATGAATTCGTGTATAAGGCTAATCAGCCACTTTATGAATTCTTAGATAAGGAAACGGACTCAGACCAGCCATTCGGACCACCGCAAGCAAACAAAATCAGTGGTTCCTTTTATGGGTCACCTCACATTTTTTGGTTCTTCTAGTCTAACGAGAATTAAGCTTGCCCTTGTGGCTGGGAAGTACAATGCGAAACTAAAATGGTCAATAATCAAACGTTCACAACATTCAGGAGCGTCAAACTCGTCCAAAGTTCCGACCCAGAAGTACGGGGCTACAGCAGCAGAGTTAAAAAGCGTATTTGTGACAATACAGTGAGGAGCGTATCTCATCCAGCTGTGAACTGCTCCATACGGACTTTGCTTCAACACTACCATTGCACAACAGTTTTAGTGTGACTCGAAAAGCGGTTGGCTACATTCTTACGGACTTCGGGCACGCATGAATTGTGGGCAATCCTATCATGTAGATTACGGGCAAAGAGTGAATGACAGAACCCAAGAAGTCAGGAGAACAATCTCCAAAATGTATAGAATGTGAGTCTATGTCTCATCAAGATCTCCGGCTGAACTGTTGCAGTTCAGTGCTGGTATGGCAGTGCTGTGGCGTTGCTTTGGTTTTCTGCTGATTTAGGAGTCTTTATGATGCCATCGAGGACAAAAGTAAACTCGGTGGGCAGACCCAGCGTTACCTCACACGAGTTCAATCGCTCGTACCAGCTGAACGACGCATCCTGTTGTACATACCAGCTTCAACTGAATGGTACATGCGATCAAGTTGTACACTTCTACTCAATGATTAAAAGATCTCAAAATCGAGGAAACCAAAAACCTTCTTCAGTAACCTGAGTGCTTGTCTATTAAAATAGCCATCTTCTTCTACAATGGAAAAAATCGAGGTAATTATGTTAATGAATAATCTTGCAGCATTACTGTTGTGTTGCTTTGGTGCAATAGCGGTGTAGCAGTAATTAGACTGTGTCTTGAAATTTCATTAAGATTTGTCATATTTCAAATGGTGAGTAAGATATAAATCTTTCGTACATGAGATAATCTATTCCGTATGAAAAGTTTCTGGAGTGAAGCACATGTCTGAACGCACTAATATATAAACTGCAGAAGTATACTACAACATAAATTTACCTACACGAACAGTGAGGGATCATTATTTTATCCTATACATATATCAAGTCGAATCATCGTTCGATATGAATTCCTGTACCTGTTGACCTAAATTTTTTTATTTAAAAATCGTTTACAAATAACTTTTCGCTTGAATATTGCAACTCTCGACGCCCTCGATTTTTTCCACCTTGAAGCAACGAAGGCTCTCCTCTCACAACGCTTGCCTTAACTATATACATTGTGCACAATTTGGTCTCAACGATGCATACATTATTGAGTAACGAAGCCTCGTAGAGCGGAGAACACGCGTCAAGTACACATATTCGTAGCTCCTTTAATTTCACTATCTGACACCTCAGAAATTACCTGTTTTTATTTTATGTAGTTCCTCGCTGGCAAGTATCGATAGACGATAAAGGCCTACAAAAAAATTCAATTCAAGGGCGAAGAATCCGCACGTGCGAGGGAAACCTCGAACATATTTTACTCGGAATTTATTCGTAACATCATTTTCATTCGAGAAGAAAGAACCCTGATGTTTGGGGCTCGATTTCTGACGCAAACCTACACAAAATACTGGCTGAATTAATTTCGATCTGACTTATGCATGTTATCTGCCTAAAAGATCTAGGCCCTAGCTTAGAGGGTGAGAGGTGGAAGCTGCATAAACAAAAATCTCAAGATTTCAGTCACCGATGTGAACTATTTTTAGCGATAATGGATGAATTTGTTACTCAATTTCAACAGTTACTGCAAGCATAATATATTTTCAGGTATGTAAGGTCATGCCCTGCTCACATATCTCAAATAGTAACCAACATCTTATGCTCGAAATAGGAGTCTTCGAGTGCACTGTCTGCGCAGCACGCAAGTTGTTGGATCATTTCGTGATATCATAATGGAAGATCTCGATAATTCTTTGTCATAATCTAACTCTAACACCCTAAAAAATTAGAGCTCCAAAGTTCTTCATAAAGAAAAACTCAGATTTTAATACTTGCCACTCAGCAGCTAGTTCTCGCATAGTGACTTTCCAAGAATCCAATTAAAAAATATTACAAAGTTAATTCACCATAGGTTGAAATGCCTGAAAAACGTAGCTGAAGTTGATGTAGGTTACTAGAAATTTTCACAAAAATAATAAGTTAAATTGGATACGCTGATAAAAGCACACTTCGACGAACAAAAGTCATTTATGATATGTTGACAAGAACAAACACTGATAATGCCTTCTGCAAGAAGAGCATTGGGCTCCAAAATGCCTTCGAGAGCGCCAAGTCCTTTGTAGAATAAGCCCTTGGAGAATGTTACACAACTTTATTATACGGTTCAAATTTCTTGAAAATGAACGCTATAAAGTTGGGATGTTTAAAAGTTCCCTTTAAGGCCCTTTAGCTGTGCTCCCTGAGGTTCAGCTTAGTTTAGATCGCTCGACTTTACGACTTCTAATAAAATCGGATGCGCACAACAGGGAGGGCGGATAGCAGTCGGCATGGACGGCTGACCCTTCAACCTGGACAAAAATACCAAGCGGCTGCAAACTTTGGAAGAGAAAACAAGATCCTCGCAATAATAAAACTTCTTCTTCGAAATACTATTGTTATTTGCAAAAGAGTAACTCTAAAGAAATGAATAGATGTTGCACCAAACCTTTTACAATGAAACAATATCTTCAAGGGAGTTATGAAACTCCTCAACGTGATAAGAAATACTAAATGCATTGTACTGTTGGAAAATTTCGCTTTTAAGTAGTGTAAAATCGACAATATAATAATATATCAAGTTTATTTTCATCGGGTATAACAAGTTAATCTAATGAAGCATTGCCAATGTGAAACATGTGACAGCTACTCAACCTACGTTGCTTACAATATTAATAAGATTTGTAATTGATTTCATTGTTTATACTTTGTTCTGCAATAACGACCATAAGAACGGGTTATCGCCATGCTCAATTGTGATTCACTTCTAATTAGGGCCTACAGTAACTAATATTTCATCAGCTGGCAATATACGATTATTAATTTTTGCTCGCACTCCGTGGCAACCTTATTGTTGAAATATTCAGAGCAGCTCTGCTGTTTCAATAAGTAACAATCGAGGCACTACCTTGATAAGGTTGAGCACTTCCATGGCTAGTTGAATCAAGTGCATAATATTACTTTAGTGTAACTTAGCAACATCAACATTTATCAACCAACTGAACTAACTTACTGAGCGAGTTTCCAGTAACTTTTTTATAGCACGAACAATCCTGACAGAATTAACAGAACTAAATCGCTAAGCCGAGCCTGTATTTCCAGAATCTTTTAGCAATATTTACCAAGCAGCTTGTATAAATTTACAGTTGGATCTTAAACCTCCAATAGTCAACTTCAGCGGTTTCATCCACCTACCTGAAAAACTAGCAGAACTCGCAGCACTGGGGATGACTGATCAGCTACAGGGAACTATTGGCAGTACCTGAGTATCTAAGATAACACCACTCTCGAGGTAAGCCCTGGATCTTGCACTCCATCACAAGTGTTGGCGAATGGTTCACTTTATTCTCACCCGTTGCCCTACCGAGGTGACGACGACGGAACAAGGAGTAAGAAGATCAAAGGATAGGGGCTAGCAAAATTCAATCATAAAAGTAAAGTTTAGTGATTTTTAAAACACTACATTAGAGGATTTTGTCGTAGCAATATAATTTTTCTCTACTCGTGTGGCTCCTTGCTTTTTGTGGTCCTCTGTTTACTTAGAATTTATAGAACGCATTATTCAGGCGTATGTGGCTTATTGAATTTACCATGGTATTAGGACTATGCGCTTGAAATTGTATGCAAGTCATTATATGTGTTTTAATGAACAATCAGAATTGATCTCATGCGAGAACATAGCACAGTGTGAATAGTTCTAAAAAATACATAGTATTTTCAACCAAGTCATTGTTCATTGCAGTAATGAATCCAAGCATTTTTCCCACCTGTATCACCATGGCAGCGTTGAATGAGTACATTACTTATTGAAAAGCAGGCATCTCAAGTCTCTAGCTCCGAGAATAGAGCCTTTAATTTCCTGAGAAAGGGAAACTTCGGATTGTCTTAAGAGTTACTGTTTTAAAATAACTTAGCACACCTACCATCTTGAACCTCTACATGATTATCACCACTCTTAGCAATAGCGCCCACTGAGCAGCTGATCTGATCTTCCTTTTTGCTGAATAGTATAAATAAAAGTAGCTGGAGCGGTAGGATTCACCAGCATAACGTGAGTGATCTGAATCTCAAATAGTTTCCCGTTATAGAGCATGTCAGGGTGAGCTGATGCTGGGCATGCTAAACGCAGCTGTGCCCTCGTTTGTATTCATGATCTAAATCCCTTGGATGTTGAGGCCATACAGATATTCATGCATCTTCGTAAAGCTCTGGAGCTTCTCAGCATTGTGCAAAAAATTCAAGCGGAAACTTAATGCTTACAAATGCTCTCTTGAGGCTTAATATTTAACTAGCGCATAGGAAACGCATGCCACATTTGCAAAATAATTAAGATTATGAAGAACCCATTATTTTAGATCGTGATTGAACTGTCCGATAAGCTCATATTACACTTTCTGTCTTGTAAGCTGACATTCTCGAATAGTACGCACGTTCCGAATGCCCACACTCCGAACACGAGGGACTCGATCATGCGAAAGCAGTTAACGTCAGTCGTTGGAGTTCTTCTGTGGCCGAGGGGATCAAATGAGCTGCAGGGGTCTTTATTCTTAACAAGCAATTCCAACACCACATGAACATCTAGCTCAGGCATGCAGAGATGGGTGATGTGACGACTTTTTTGGCTATATTCTGCCAGCTTCAACAGTTTTGAATGATTTGCAATGAGACGTTCTCATCATGATTGCCAATATCATTATCGAAGAGATACGAAAACTTTGCTTCTGACAGGTTTTCATTTATTGCCAATCTAGCATGAACTCCCATAAGGCCTAAAAAGGTTAGGAATTGTCATAAGATAACGATACCGTCGACGTTCAGGCATTTGTACTTCGATTTACCACGAGGCATCGCTAGCAAGTACACCCTATGATTTTAAGCGAGAAAAACTTTACCGTAGATGACTCAGAATAACTAAACGAATGGGTGGGTGCCCAATAATTACAAATGTACATGCTGTTAATAAGATACTTCTTGACAGAATGCAAGTTCAACAGTACTGTCAAAGAAGAGTTAAAGTACAATGTTTTCAGGAGGAGGCAATATGTAGTCTATACGTATTTCAATTTCTTCTACATACTTGTAAGACTAGCAACTACTACATAAATTGTTACCACAATTTTTTGCAACATGACTAATGCATTGCCAAAAGTTTATAAACATCTTTTGCTAAAATTTAAGACGATTTGCCACTCTAATTCACAAGCAAATTCATATGCTAATGGCAATTATGCATCGAAGTCCAGTGATCCCAATAGGCCCCTCCCTGCGTGCTGTGTTTATTAACTAAACACTTTATTGCAGGAAGTAGCTCTGCAATCCTGTTGGGTCAATTGAAACTTAATGTGCCTTGTCATTAGAACGAATTTATTCTGCATTGTATTTGATTTACATTCAACAGGTAGCCCTCTGAATGCGGCTATACTCTACGAACAAAGAAAACTTGGTTAATATTTCTCAAGTCCGTCTTTGATTGGACGAGTCATGTAGCCCCATTAGCAATTGAAATTAAGCTTTGCAGCTGTGTATTGCGTCTCATGCACAAGTATCGTCCCTATTGGCCGAGAACTTACGTCATATGGCAGGATGAATAGCAATGGTTCACAGAGACCTTTATTTACGACTACTTGTATCCAGCGGGAGGGGCTCGAAGTTTCGTTTTGTGTAAAGGTCACCTGGGAACAGGTATGTGGTGTACTGTCAGCATAAATAAAATCACCAATAAAAACGGCCTTACCAATTATCATGACCTAAGTGGTATTTAGGTTACAGTTTTCTAATATTAAGGAAGTGCTCCTGAATCTGAAACTAAATAATTATTAATTTAATAACAGTCATTATTATTATTATTATTATTATTATTATTATTATTATTATTATTATTATTATTATTACTAAGTCAACGGGTATAGTACATGACCAGTTAATGTTTTTATTTCTAATTCTAAAATATTCCTGAAGTATAGCAGTTTGCAAGAAATACGGTTTAAGAATAGTGTGATGTCGATTTTTCAATTAGTTTGATAATATAAAGAAAAAGTTTACATTTATTTTGAATTAATTATCGACTATATTCAATGATCTTTATTCTTGAACACCTATAGAAAAATGTAAAATCAAAAAGATTTGTTCGTTTATGATTTAGGACTAATCTGAATGAGTATATCAATCAATTGTGTGTGTCAAAAGCGTTCATAACGATGAAATTTGGTAGAGCGTTACACACGGACGGACATGGCTCTTATAATAATAGCATAGATTATCATTACTGCGGGTACAAATTTTACTACTTCGTTACTATCACATTAACAATGGACATTTTTGTGCAATTTCATTTTGCTATAGAAAGAAATTATAGATGCATTTAACTTTAACAACACGATAAAGGCACAATAATAGAAGTAATACCATACGATAACAGGACACTTATTGATATAATACCTTCCAACTATGGAATTATTGATGATACCAGCTACTTATGGAAAAATTCATGTAAATTTACAGAAAAATATAGTAATTCATATTAATTTTGCGATAAAGGCAGAGGAGTTGCATAATTATCTCGGCAGCAGCGAAGGGATTGTGGTCTTGTAGCTAAAACAATACCCATAGTCTAGTACAGTGGTTTTCAAACTGCGCCCGAGCTCACTGGTGCGCCCCAGAGCTTTTTCAAGTGCGCCCCGCACCTCGTAGCAATCCTAAAAATCTACGGGATCCAGATTTGAAAGGTAAATGTATACAAAGTCACTATGTATTTTATATCAATTCTTTGCAAACATTCCTTGTTTTGATGCCTGCTTGTATTATGATATTTCTTTTGTTTTTTGTTACGGACCAGAACTTGAATCTTGGGTTATTTAGAATTTCATATTAAGGTTTTGCTAAAATCCGCTTTGGCATTCCTGAGAGTGAGTTAAATGAAACCATGGTTGTCAGAGCATGCGATTTATGGCGAAAGTTGCTACTTTTTGCACTCGCGTGGGAATTTTCTTATATGTTCATGATTTTGCGAATTTATTGCAATTTTTTATGTTGTTAATGCTATTTTGCGCAGTTTTAAATGAACTAATAAATTTGTGTTTATAATACATGGAACAGGCACATTGCTGTTCATACCTGGTTGAAACAAGTATGTACGTTCTCGTACGTATTAATTACGTTAATGTTTTTAACTGCACGTGAGCACGTCACTGACGTCAGCGTTGCATAACAGGTCTTGGTGAGTGGGCTTGTGTCTCGTGAACTGTGCCATCAAGATTAAATGTGTTGTGCCTTTTACAAATTCCAGAATAATCACCATTGACATAATTGCCTTTGCTAAGAGTAATTCATCCATAAAATGGATAAGTTTCTCAAGAAGCGCGACACTGATGAATGCAATCAAAAAAGTAAACAAACCTCATAAATGGAAGGCTATTCTACTTGTAAGAGAGCAAAATCGCGACCGACCCGAAAATACGATGAGTGTATTTTCATCCTTGGCTTTTCTTGGACTAAAAATGTTAATCCACAGCCATTATGCTTAGTTTGTGGAATAAAAATGTCAAATGAATCAATGCTCCCTAGTAAACTTAGTAAACATTTTAAAATAAACACTCATTTACAAGAAAAACGCAAACGTTATTTCAAGAGAATATTCAAACATAGAAAAGCAGGCGATTCTTTAAAAAGTTCAATGACTGCTTCTGATAAAGCTCAAATTGCTTCTTACCAAATCTCATAATTGATTGCACAAAATATGAAACCTCCCACTGTGAGTGAGTCACTAATTTTGCCAGCTCACCAAAAGATTGTTAGTACGATCTTAGGAAATGAAGCAGCCACTAAAATAAACAAGATACCTCTGTCCAATGATACTGTTATCAGGCGTATTTTGGAAATGTCTTCTGATATTAAGAAAAATGTATGTGATAATAAACTCGTGTTCTGATTTTCCACAGCAAGTTAATGAGTCAACAGATATTACCAACAAGGGGCAACTCATAGTATTATATTTATTCGTTTCATTAACGAAAACGAAATAAACTTACTTTCTTTTTTGCAAAAAATTAAGTCTCAGTACAGAAGGTGAGAACGTTTTTAATATCCTGAATAACTATTTGATAAATGACAGTTATCGTGGAAACCTTGCAAAAGGTAATGCATCTGCACAGATGGAGCTCCTCCTATGATAGGCTACAACAAGGGTCTTGTACCTTTTATAATATAGATATAGAATGATGCATTAGGAACGAGCCTTTTGGCCCATTCTTGGGTCGATACCCAAGTCCCGAGCCGTAATTTTAGCCACCAATGGCAAGCACAAACAGACCGCGGCAGTTGCAGATTTCGAACCCGGGCCTTCCCGCATTGCAAGCGAGTTCGCTCACCAGTCGATCAAGCTAGTGGTACCAGTCGACCCATCTAGGGGTACCAGTCAGCCAAGCTGGTGGTGCCAGTCAGCCAAGCTGGTGGTGCCAGTCAGCCAAGCTGGTGGTACCAGTCAACCAAGCTGGTTGTGTATAAAAGAAAGAAACGACAATGTTATTGTAACCCATTGTTTCCTTCATAGAGACTTTGAGATCAAAAACGCTAGGAGAGGATTTAAGAAAGGTCTTAGATCAAGTTGTTAAAATGGTGAACTTTATTAAAACGAGACCAGTTAAATCACGCCTATTTGAAAAAATATGCACCAATATGGACTAAAAATAAAAACTGGCAGTAGTGTCCTCTGATGGTGGATTGATGATCAAACACAAAGAATTGTCTCTTGAAGCTTTTTCACTTTCTATTAAAGAAGAACATGTGTCGATATTCAAGAAAGCCTTAACTGTCTTGTTGCAATTTTTCACTTCATATCTATGTGAATTGGGATTTTCAACCCTCACCAACAATAAAGTCTAAAAAAAGAGGAACTCTTCAATGCATTGATGAAGATATGAGGGTTTGTCTCTCAAATATAAGACCAAAAGTTGAAGAACTCGCAAAGTCTCACCAACCTCATATTTAGCGTTAACACGGGAAAAACAACTTCACAGAGGATCTTCAATATGCTTGTATTAAATGTGATAGTTTTATTCATATTTACCATCTTGATTACAGTATATTTGTTCTATGTTGTATATAGTGCGCCCGCAAAACTCTGAGGAATTGTAAGTGCGCCCGGACCGTAAAAAGTTTGAGAACCACTGGTCTAGTATTTCGATCGCGTTGTTAAAAATACGACACTTCAGATACCTAAATTTTCGCTTTTTTCTTTCATAATAGCTGATATACTCGTGAAAACTTGAATACCTGACGAGTTGAATAAATATGAAACAAGAGTTTCGAAGATGTCAATCATGTGGTGGCTAAAACACCATTGCTTTTCGAGTACGCGGACCAATTTAAATATTGATTAAGTCAAATTTCACCACTTTAAAAGTGTTTCAAGATTGAAAAAGAGAATTTCAAAGAGACAAAAAATAAATTATGGAGGAGACAGAGTACCGAATGCACGTGTCAGAGGTCGGTTCTGAGATATACGTTTTACTTGCAAGCGAGAAAATGAGAAGGAAAAGCTAATATCACGGCCCAAACTATTCCTGTCAAAACTCAAATAAACTCAACTCTGTAGTGAACAGTTCATGGTTCTTCTGAGCAGCTACGAGCCCACTGTGGGCTCAAACGACGAGGAAATATTCTCTCAATATTTCCTCCCGGGAGCAAATCAGGAATCCTAACCACCCGGCGATTCTCAAAGCTCTTAATACGCGTTGAATGATGAGTGGAGCTTTGCAGCCTCGCTCATCACTTTCAAGTAAAATAAGCTAGAAAATGTAGTTCGTGTCTGTCTCGTGCATCAATGCATTTGTCTTCAAGTTGGCCAGATTTTGGATGCTGTCAGCGTTACAAGAACATGTACAGTGATGAGTATTTGCTACTTCAAATCAGATTAAGGTAAACCTTGATTTACAATAAATAGAACTATTTTTTGTGACTGATTGAAAAATTCCAGTTGACACAAAGTATTTGGGCAAAATGTCGTTGCAGAGATCACTGAAAAATCAATAATTCCAGTATTTCTGAAACCTGATAAGGAATTCAACGTTCACCATGCGTGGTAACAGGAAACTGGTTTGAAGTAAAGTCATTCTTTTAGTCATGTAATTCGTAAATAGACGCAGTAGCGTCTTTTTCCGTGAACCAATAACAGACATTTATTTCTGTAATTATTCAGGTGTGTCTTGTACGTTTCCGATGAAAGAAAACAATGGGAAAAAATTGTCCTTCAAACAGAATGCTTTGATGGTCATAAGAGGCCTCTTTGTCAGCAGTACTATCTGATTTCTAAAATAAAATCGCCCACAATAAAGTATCATGACTCTACTTTACGAATTTAAACTAAAAGGAATTATCAGCCTACACGGACACCAAGGATAAATTTCATGTAAAATACGTCTATGTCGCTTGAGGTGCGGAATTACATATTACAGAAAGTTTCATGAGGCAAATCATCTTAAGGAGAGTGTTGTTCAATAGTTGTCCTAAAAAAATAGTTTGTAATAGAGAAGCCAGCCACATTCAAACATCCTATGCAATCTCGCTGTATAAATTCTTATATAAACACAATACTTTTCATATTTGACTCCCTTATTTCCCCACGAGCGTGTCGTTTCAGGTCATTCTTACAGGCACGACTTGCCCACCACATGACGTACAGGATTTACTAACTACATGATATACATGAGTTTTCTAATTTACATGATTTGGCTAACACATGACATGCACGAGTTCTCTAACATACTCGATTACCCACCACACGATATGAGTTCTCAGACGCACACAATTTGCCTAACGACGTCTCTAGAACTGAATTGTCCAATCGCGTAATATGAAAGTTTTGAGCTATGAGCATGGCACTGAGATGCCCCGCGTCTGAATTAGTGTTTCAGTTCAACAAAAGCGTTCGCTGATCCAGACTAAATGCGAGCACAAGCCCTTGCCAACGAACCTGACGCTGGGATTTTAGCTCCTCTGTTCAATGACTTCTCTTTAGATCAATCGATACAGCTTTGGGCGGATTGTACTGGGCAGCTTTCATAAACCTTGGGCCATGCAAAATAAAATAATATGCGGGAAATCAATTTAGTTTGGGCATTACCATGCTTGGCAGGTATCACTGGATCGCATCTGGAGGTTGACACCTGTAATTTGCGATCACTGCAGGTCGAGGGGATGGTGTCCTTCGATCAGTGTTTGTGCACGGCCACTCCGTTAAAAGCCCCTCTACTCAAGTAAGGCACTCGACCAATATACTATTTGTCAGATAACTATCAATGAGATTAATTTGTTGTGGGTGCGACAGAAATAGAATACATACAAAATACTATTAGAACCGCACCTCCCACATGACCTTGAACTCTCGTTTAGGTTTCTCTAAATGTTGGTATTATGTGCGTGAACATAAAGAAGGAATCTAGAAGGTGTAAATCGCATGACAAAAATCTTTCAAGCTGTTAATCTTCCCGAAATAATTGCGTTTAAAACTCGAAAATAGTAAGAAAACGAAAGCGTGAGATACAATTATTTTTTCAGGAGAAGAACGCATCTCAACACTGCAACGACTCTAATACTCAGGCTCTAATTGATAGAAATATTCGAACATCAAGCCCGAAAAGCAGTCAAATCCAACTTTCCAAGGAGCACTAAAAAAAGGGATTTAACATATTAAAATCCACGTGCAGATTCTTATCTCGTCAATGAAAATGACATACAATTACTAGAACAAGTAGAACACCTCGTTTCGATGCAAACAATTGCTAGAGCATCCGTTAATTCGACCAACAGATGAAATTTTTAGAATTTGTTAAAGAATGTTAGGTACAAGTAATCCCAATACGTTTGAATTTAGAAAATTGTAGAATACACCCTGATGTCTCAAGCCTGTGATTGTTGTTCCCGAAAATATCGAGAATCAAAGTAGCTTGAAACAAGTAATCAATATTTGTGGTACTCCTACACTTAACACTCACCCCACTATCTCTGCAGACAACAATTTCCCTGAACATCGTTTTGATTTATTCATAAATATCAACATAAAAACTCAATTACTCAAGTCCAAATAGTTTCAAAAGAAAATACCAGCTCAACATTTAGAGTAGAAAGTAAATAAGACTCGTTTTGTACTGTAGCAACAAAAATGCAATGTTTTTGACACTCGTTTCTTTCGGCGGTGCTGTCTCGATGTTCTACATTCCTACTCAGTGCGTGTGCTCGAGCCAAGTACTTGATGCCCAGCATTACTTCCAATAAGGACCGAGGAAAGTAACTCTTGCCTTACTCGTGGTTTGTTATCATGTTCACAGCAATATAAAAATGTAAATTTTACTATCAAGATCCACCAGCTTGTTGAACATATTATTGAAGACTTTAATGGTCCAATTTTTTCTGTAGATAAATGATTACTTAGCTTAATGTTGGTTCGTTTGCAGGACCGCTTAGAAGATTCATAGGAAAAACATTGTTACTGAATATTACTACAGCAGCTTTGTCAAGACAAACTAGATTTTTCGCTGCTTCATTTGCTCTGATTCATGAATTACGAAATGAAATGATGTATTTACTTGATAAAATAATAGTGGTCGAATATTTTTAACGGAACCTCAGAAAATGGAATCTGAAATTTCCTATTACTTGGAATGTAAAAAATCCGAGCTCAAACCATGGCCTGTGGTATACACTGTAGTTCAGTTAGCAGTCTCGGGTGATTTATTGATGATGGTTATCGTAATTACTTTACATATTAGAATAGAGTAGCACTTATCGTAATTGAAAGTGGCTATGAAAATGAAGTGAACTAATGAAACGAGTAAGTTACAAAGTACAAAAATTCTAAACGATGTGGTCGGACTGAAGTTATGGACCTTTTCGCTGTCGAACACACGTGATTACTTCTAGTTCAGTCTCCCTTTATATTAAATAAGTACTAAATGAACTAAATGATGTGCGTGCATGTATAATTTTAATACAACCAAATGCTGCACAACAGTATCGAACATCACCAAAGTTAACGCGGTTCTCAACCCTTCCCAACACCAGTCTATCGCCTCCAAATCTATGAAACCAACCAAAGAATACCTCGTTCTTTTGAAAAATGTACGTGGCAGCGAACTTGCTTGTTTCAGCCAAGAAACTGTCTCACTGAAATCATTTTCATGATTTGTGCTCTTATTGAGCAAAGATCTGGGTCACTTGAAGTGACACAAGTATTGGCAGTGTTTTGTGTGTCATACACGGGTTAAACTAAAATCTTAAGGAAGAATATCGAAAGCAATCGACGATAATTTCTAGATTTTGAATGTACAAACCAATCTGTTCCTGCACCAGAGCTGGTTTTTGCTCAGCAGTTTAGAGTACGACATCGTCCTTTCGTTCCTTGTTTGTTTGGTCAGTCTGTGTGCATTGTATCTGATTTCCAAAATGCAAGTTGAGGGAAACTGAGTTCGATGAAATTAGGAGATATGGGAAAGCAGTCTCCCTAGCCCGCAAAACTCATCGTGAGTTTTTGCACCCGACTGCGAAACTCGCGCTTCACAAAAAGATAAAAATTAAAATTGCTGAGATTACCACCACGGCACGTACGTGCATTATTTACGTTCCGACTGATTTTTGTATCGGATGACCTGTAATATTTTAGATGGCGCTTATGCTAAACTTGTTTTCTCCCGGGATGGACGCCAAATACGAAGCTTGCTTCATAACGTATTCAAAAGCTAAGTCGAACTCATTTCAAACATCCACCCGCGTATAAATAATATTTTCTCGTGTTTTTTCACATATTGTTTTATTTATAGTCTAAAATACATTTCTCAGTATATACAATAAGGTAGAGCGAACTCAGCATTGCCGATAAACATATACAAAATAAGTGTTGGAAAGCGTTACATTAACACGAAGTTATCGTCCAATTACAAGTGTTGCATGACAAAAGAGGAAAAAATGCATGACGGACGCGAATTGGGCACACAACTCGGTCGGTGAATGATTAACCTATGCGGAATTTCAATATTCAATTCACAGAACCCGATAAAAAGCTTCGTAAAAACTCTTGACACTAAGAACACGAGGACTGCTTGACTCTTGATGGTGCCCTCGGTGAATCAAACCAAGACTCATTGAAATGCCAGCCGGTGTTTGCGCACGACGCGGTCAAGAATAGAAGCAAAGTTCAGGACACAAAGCCCGTCATGATCTCAATGGAGGCTAACATCTATGGCAGCAGCGGCCTTGGTGTGTCTTCCACCGTCCATGTCTGTTATGAACCATGAATTATTGTTCTGAAGCCCTAGTGTCAACTGATCTGACGAGCCGAGCCCGAGTTGCGCGCTTGTGAACTGCAAGTGCGTGAAACTCGACGTGAGGAAATGTTTTGTTTTGAAATAATGACAAAAACTTGAACAGTTCTGCAATCAGTAGGAATTTATTCAACTTGCTGCCCAAAATAAGTTTGCATCTATGAATCTAATTTCGACTAAATAACGTTGAAATGAGTGATAGCCAAATCTATTCTATGTGAAGATCGCCGGTAAGAAAAATTTACAGAAACAATTTGTAATGTAATACCAACTAATTGGTTCTTTTTAATTGTTTCTCGGTATTCATGTAAGCTCAAAAAAACAGTTACGAAAAGTGGAGAATGCGTGTTTATGAGTGATAAAACTTCATTTGCAATTAGTAGAGCTTTAATTTACAGCTGGTTGAAATATTTCCGTTCAGCCACAGCATTTGGGCAAACTTCGTCTGAGGAAATTGAGGGAGAATCAACACCATTACCTCCAATACCTGATATGAAAATCCACACTGAATGACTGCACATCATCGAAGATGAATTATAAAACCATGATGAAATCCCCATCGTAAATACTACTAGAAATAAAAAACTAAACCCTCGGTCAAATAACACGCTCAATATCCTAAGATTTCTGAGTCATTGTCAGAGAAAGGAAGAATGGATAGAAAATTAGTTCAAGACGGAGAAACTCGGCGATGGTCTATCCAGTCTTCGTAGAGAGAGTGAGAGAACTCGACTTAAGATTTGCTCTAGAATTGCACGGTAAATATTTGCAGGTACGTGTAGTCCTTTGTTGAGGATTAAAAGTCAATATCAGTGCATTAGATCATTAGCAAATCCCATTTAAATCTTGTAGGACAGAGCGACAGTTACGTATGTAAATTTGGCAACTCTGGAATCATTGTGCTGCAAGCAAGTAAATTAAAAACTAAGTTCTAATTCCAATTTTGATCAATTAACAGTGTTAAAAGTACGTATATTTCCAAAACTGCGGCAAAATAAATTGAAGCCGGAAGTTTGAGCACAGGAATATGATTTTTTGTCTAAAATGAACCAAGAAGTTAGTAAAGTGTTTAAAAATTTATCCTTACTGGTCATCTGCCAGAGCCTTATACTCAATCATATCGGAGATCATACGCCACTACTTCCATGAATAATATTCCATATTATTTAATGGTGTAACGTTTTATACTATAACGCAATCTCTTATAAGGCATGATAGTATAGTACAACACTATCGGCATGGCAGAAACTCTTTCAAAGTACAGTGGAATCATACCTACGATGTAATATAAAGCCATATATTGTGTAACAACTTTACACTGTAAAACGATATATATCTTACATGTTTTGGTTGCATTTCACTCCTACGCAATAAAACTTTTTAAATAGCGAGGTGGTAATACATGCATGACACAATGGAGTAGCACATCTTAAATAGCAAGTGTAAAATACTTGCAAGTATTTTACTACTAGCAAGGAAGTGTAAAATACTTGCTTACCCCCGAGAGAGCTGGAGTAACAGATTCAGATAAGCCATTCCTGGATACGAATTACCTGGACTCGACAAGTGTTTAGTTTGAAGAAACCTTTCCAGTTGTGCCTGCAAGGGAGACGCTGGAGCACGCCTACAGGTATGACAACCGCTGGAGGAGGTCTCGTACGTACAATCAGTGATGGAGTGGTGCAGTTCTGATGCAGTGATCCCTGCAGTGAACAGATGAGGTGAAGCTTTGTGTGTGCAAGCTTGGCGTGGTGGTCATCAAAACGAAAAAGAAGAACGGCTTCAACTTTGGCAGCCAGAGACTCAATACAGGAACTTAGGAACGATGGCGCATGAAGAAATATCGAACTTAATGGGCAACTGAGGCTTCGAATTGTCAATAGAAAACTTTGGTCCATAAGAGCTCTTATATTTTAGATATTGATAACCATGATATTGGACAAACCAATGCAGTATCTCTTTTTAAGCACAAAATAAATCATCGAAGAAACGCTGATGTAATTCAAATAGTTGTAATTATTTTATGAATATATTTTACCGACATTACTTTCTAGTTCTTCTACCTTTCCAATGTGAACGCATATACAGCAATTCTAGGTAAAGGATTTCTCACACTGAATAAGGCTTTGCAATTTAATAACAAGAAAAACGTGAGATATTCTTGTGTGAGCTACGAGCAACGAGTGGCGGTCCGACAGTTACGGGCAACGAGTGACGGCCCGACAGTTACGAACAACGAGTGGCGGCCCGACAGTTACGAACAACGAGTGACGGCACGACAGTTACGAACAACAAGTGGCGGCCCGACAGTTACGAACAACAAGTGGCGGCCCGACAGCTCGCAGGCAATCACTTGAAGTCAGTTGAGGAAGACAGTTAATCATTCAATCTGAAATTTCGTGCGATTCGTTCACTCGTAAAAAAATACGTGTACGAGTGTTCCTTCCTTCAAGTTACACCAGCTTGCCACTACTCACAAAATTATTAGCCTCTTTAAAGCGGCCTAGCTACAGTATTTGATGTACCAAGTATGAACACAAATAATTATTGAATTCTTCGAGCTAAACCGCAATTCTTTCACAAATTGGCAGCATTATTCAAATGCATTCCATTTACGTAGCTATGTCTGGAAAATTCGTTACGATATTTAAGTTTGACAAATGACGTCACTATCCACCGGCGGAGCGGCCACAGCACATCTGGAGACAGGGGGGTTGGAAATGTGCATCATGTTCTTGGTCGCCTGCAGCTGCACAGTATCGAGTCGACAGTAATAAATTACAGCGCAGGCCCTGCCCACAAAACACGGCCAATACAAGGAGCGAATGAGAAAGTGCGTGGGTCAAAAGTCAAGCTCGGTTTCGTCTCGGTCGAAAAAATGAGATCGATTCAAGCCGTGATAACAAAACGAGCCTGTAAACTTGTGCTCCACCAGACAAGATAAGAAGGTTCGTACGTCAAAAACAAATTTTTCACGCGACCATAGTGAACTTGTTTTCAGGAAAATATCAGGTGCTCATAAAACTATTTTTTATTCAGAAGTAATGAGCTTATAGTTACCTTCAATAATGAGAACCAGCGACTGCGTCAAGCCCAAAATTTCCGTAAAGGTTGACGCTGTAAAGTGATCTCTATATTTATTATTTTCTGGACCTTTTAGTCTGATGAGATAAAATCACATGCAGAAGGTCATGGACCTTTCACAAAATAGAAAAAATATTATATTCAGTCCCTTAATGAGAATACATGGCGTGAAGAATAAGCAGCCATAGTTGTTATGAAGTACAATACGCATTTACTCTTTGAAACTTTGTTGATATCGTCGTCGTTGATATCGTTCGTTGATATCGTCGTTGATATCGTCGTTGATATCGTCGCCACTATCACATGTGTGTGAACGATCAGGAAATACGTATGTTTAACCAACTACTTTAATTTCTCATCAATACTTTCATATAAGTTCATAACAAAACAAGTGTTCGCATACATACATTCTTATCATTTTCGGTGGATGTGCTTGCATAAACTTTGCTGTCAATTATGAATAATTGATAATTTATTTGTAATCGAAATCCTGACCTAATAAATGGTTTATTCCTTGGTGTACAAAACCATCGAAGAAAATTTTACATATCATTGTCTGTGCTCGAATGCTTTGAGGCATAAGACATACTGTACATTTTGACCCACTTCTACTGGTCGTATTTCAGTCATGTTGCAAACAATAAACAACTAGGATAAAGAGTTCGTCATATAAATGAATAAGCGAAGGATTAAAATAAGGCAGTCACGTTCACCATTATAAATAATGATTTATAAGAACATGCCCACTACTCCATTACAATTTGCACAAGAAACCAATGAAGTCTTCATTAGGAATATTTGCAACAAAATTACTCAGTATTAAAATGTAACTTTTACTGCGGATATTAATCATCAATTTAGTCAGAATTAATTCCCAGAATCATAATTATATCAATAAAAATAATAATTTTTTGAAATTATATTGAAACTTAAGGCGTATTAACCAACTCAAATTAATTATATTTCCATTGAAAAAGACTTGAGGGACAACTTTAAAGCCAAATCAATCTAACCCGCAGGTTATACCTTAATGACTGCCATTGGCTTTTCTAGCAGAGATTTCCATGGTAGGAATTCTAGAAACTCCATAAGAAAACGACTACACAACTAAGCATGGGAGCATTTGAACGAAAGGCATGAAAAAACGGTAACGAAATTATACATGGCATTAATTTGAACATGAGTATAAGAAAAGGGCAACAAAACGATACTTGAGCTAAATTTTTTGGCTAACTTTCACCACAAGCCTAAAGAACTGAACAGGTTTATCCGTTGTCTTTTCAAGAGTAGAGAAGTGGCAACTGGAGTTCACTGGAGGTCACGTGCCTGCACAGGTAAGGTGTTTACACCTGCTGTGCCATGAAACTGGACTCCAAATGCTCCATGGAGTGAAGTTAAAGGGGACAAGAGAAATCATCGATGCTCATCTAGCACAACAATAATAATACTTGAGTTCTCCGCTACAGAAACCATGACCGTTTTCGAATGCACAGTATTACGAACCATCAATATGCTCAGAATTTCGTTAATGCGCATCGAATTCTTTTCAGATTGTTACGAGCATCTTTTAATGGGCTTGTATGTTATTGATGTCAAATTAAATATTAGTAATGCTATAATCAGCGATGAGCTGAAAAAGTATCGTTCAGAAATAATGTTAGAGCGGAATCGAAAAAATCGAAGCGAAATCCAAATAATGATAAGCCATCAAAACAGCACAGCACAGTTAAGGAATTGCAGTTTAAATGAAAAATTTACAGCGTAAGCGCTGTTCTTTTAGAAAAAATGGTCATGTAAGCGAAAAAAATCAGTGTAAGGAGAAAAGGATAGCGTTGTCTGTGACGTAGCAAAGATAAAAAATCATGGAGTAGAAAGATGAGTAATTCTTATTTAAAAAAAAAAACATGAAAATCGTTCATTAATGGCAAACATACATGTTTAACACGTTGAGTGCGATACGACCCGCCGGTGGGTCGCTCAGGTTAGGTTCTATAATTTTTTCAAGGCTTTCTAGTGACTGTGTGTACAAAGTAAAGATTTGCACCAGCTAGGCAATCGCAGGCAACGTGTTAAGTAAAAAATTCTTGTACACGTAAGGCGAAACAAAAAGCGTGAGCTTTAAAGCAGTGCAGCATAAACAAAAATTTCAGAGAACAAGCGGAAAAAACTTCGTGCGTGTAAAAACACAGCAAGTTCCACGAAATTTTTTTCCCAAAATAAGCATGAAGAATACAAATGTGAACACGACAGAACTTATTGTGATAACACACGCGAGTCCAAGGTAAAGGATTCAGGTCCCACCTACGAACACGAAATAACATTAAAAACCCATTGAGATGAAATTTCTTTGATCTGTTTCACTTCAAATACCGTTTCATCGTCACAACTTATTTTAATGGAAGCAATAGAATTAGTATCAGAATGTTTTAGCTCGGTATATATTGGATTTCCACTGATAACCGCGCCGGACTGATTAGCCTTTTGATTTGTGCAATTAACCTCGTACATGATGTCCCTTTCTGGAAGAAAAATTTCGTTTTGGGATGTTAAAGTTTCATTGAGCCTTGAACGCTGACAAAACGTTTTTCATTTTACACTCCTGGCACTCCTCCGTGATACCGTGTACAAACCAAAATGCTCTCTGGTTGGAAATACTTGTTGCGAACAACTTTTGACGTTGGTTGGAAACAGGTTCAGAGGGCTTAACACGCTTACTCCGAAGTGGTACGTATGTGGACCAATTAGGTTACGTTCTGTAATTTTTTCAGATCTTTCTAGTGACTATGCGTACAAAGTGAAGATTTACACCGGTCAGGCAATCGGAGGCAACGTGTTAAATGTTTAAAAAAAATGAGCTCGTGCAATACACTTGAACAAAATTAGAAAAAAACTAAGAATTAATTTCAGAGTGTTTTCCGTACCTAGAATACCGGTATGTTTTCTCGACTGTGCACCTACTGTTTTCGACCAAAAGAAGTATTGAATAACAGCTGAGCTGGCTACTGAAGAACACTAGGCCTGCACCAACTGGACCTACGACTGACCTCAGATCAAGGCTTCAGACTCTCCATGGTGTTTCCTCTGATAATATTTTTAAATCCCCATTTACTCTCATTTTCTTGGAATTTTTAGGTGTTCGACGAGTGGCTCAAAGAGTTCTCTTATTTCTCCTTTGATTCTTTCGCAGGCCAATTTTACCTTTATCAGATGACCAGATTGGAGTCAACAAGTACGTAGGTAGTAAATAGTAGAAGAAACACTTATAAGAAGTCCTCATGGAATTCATCCGATTACTCCTTTTTTCAAGTACTCTGCTAGTTAATAGATCCAGCTCACTAGTCTTGTATTAATGTATTTTCATTTAAAGTACAAACCTTCAAGTTGTACTTAAAAACGAACTCAAGTTAGAACATTTCATGAACAAATTAAAAATACTCGACTCATATAGCCAACAAAATTAACAATGAGGTAAGTCTTAACTTTCACCGCTAATGAATAAAAGTTTTCATTTTGAAGCAGTCGTTTAAACTTTAACCTCGAATTTTACAATTTGAATCCAGCTTACGTACCTTTGTAAAACCTGCTCCTTTCATTCGATTTCGTCTTGACTCAGTTCTGAGCCCCTAAATCCCCAAGGCTTTAAGACTTGCACTACTCCAGCGCACGGTAATCACTCGTTTGGTCAAATACACGAGAAAATAAAGAGCGCATCGGCGACTCATGGGCTGCTGCGCTGGTCCAAGTGGGCTAGGTCTCGGCAGGCAGCTCCATCGGGCAGGACCAGAACAAAGAAAGGAGTCCTCGCCATCACGCTCAATAGATCATTACGGAGACCGAGGAGATGGCAAGATCAACAACACCACAAAAGATCAACATCTTGAGAGCTTCATTGAGCTGTCCCACAAACGCGACGAGTACGTCAAATATTGTGCGGTTCTCGTGCCCTTCTCATCTGCCTGCTCTTGGTGCAGTAGAAGACAGAGGCCTTGAGGGACTAGACCGGGACTTTCCAAGTGGGAATGTACGGTACAAAGAAAAGGGATTTCGAAATGGGTATAAATGGATCATTACGTTTTGAGAAATTAAAATCAAGTTAGGAAGAAGGTCTTGCCAAGTGTGAATGAAGGTAGGAAAGGTTGTGGTTGAAGTGTTCTCTCGCATCAAACGAGGCTAGCAAAGTTTTAATCAACAAATGAATTTGTACAAAATATAATAAGAATATGCCTCAAGTCAGAAGTGAGACTGATGCAGGGGAGAGTTTTGCAACGAGAGAATGGAGTGAGGAATCGAATTTCAATAAGTACGTAGTTAAACTAAATATTTCAGCGAACTGGGAACTAAAAAAAGGAAAGTAATTCAGGCAAAGAGTAAACGATAAATGAGGAAAATACTCGCAATGCTCAAATGAATTAAATATTGTACAAATCTGAATGGAAAACATAAGTTCTCAACAATAGTAGAGATGCAGATTTCAAACTATAATTGAAGTAAATGGGGAACTTCAGATTTTACAGCTACACAATAAAAGTTATAAACAAATTAAGTAAAAAGGCAACAGCCATTTCGGGAGGGCGTGATTAGACTGAATCTTTTATTGCAGCCTGGAAAAACAATCAGAGGTTTTCTACAAGCTCGATTATAATTACTGAAAAGGTGACACCATTCTCCTTCAATAGTAGACTTCTAATTACAGTGAGCATAAATCTCTCATTAAGACAAATTTTTAAGCTCGTGCATTGAAACTAAATGTAAAATCGGTGTCAAAATGAGCTTCGGGAGTCGGAAACACCCAATTAAAAAGATACTCCTAAGATAGATTTAGTAGCATAAGTAGCATGAGAAAAGTTTTTCACTTTGCGTTAAAAGATTTTAAAATGACACCCAAATCACGGAAAAATTATACAAACAAAAATAAACTTCAAAAGTGTGGTTCTCGGTAACTATATTGTGTGACAATCCAACGATTTCAAAATAGCAATGTGTCTGACACGTTCAAATAACAATTCAACGAAGGATTTAGATTGACCTTTGTTGATTTGTGTTGGGGAAGATACTCAAAGCAATCAGAACATCTTGGATGCAACAAAGTTCTATTTCCTCTTCGACGACCTGCCTGATGACAGATCGTCAATGTGCTGAAACGAGAGTGGTAGTGCAGTTACACCGATATGTGTGTAACATGTGTCATATACTTTTAAACATAATTACGTTTATCAATACCAATTGATCATGGATTAAAATGTGAGAAAATACGGGAAAGCTTTCACGTTAGACAATTTACAAAATTTCATGACGTAAGATTAGTCCCCAGATTTTCAACATTTTTTAGTATCAACTTATCGGAGTATCACACTTGCATAACTATGACATATGAATTTTTTATTTAATTCTATTTTATTCAGTGAATTCATACAATTCAATTAAAAAATGTACGATACATTAAAAACACTTTTGCTGACGAGCTGCAAGGCAGCCACTTTGTTCCGGCAGGATTCGCAACTCCAATTTAAGAACTAACACCATCTATGGAGTCGAATAGTTTAACCGTGCACCGTCATTAGCATCAGCAAACAGCAGTACACATACCAAAGTCAAGCTTTGTTATTTAGGAACCAACGCCGCCCAAATTTCTCTACGCGAAAGGGCTGATAAAAGTTACAAGCCATCGGCACGCCGTTGGTTGCGGCGAAGTACAGTGAGACACACAGGATGCTGCCAGCACGCAGAGAACTGCTATCAAGTATGCGAATATTCCGCGAGATGAAGGTTATTGGCATGCCTCAGTATAATAAGACATCGTGCAGCCAGAGAAAATCACAAGTTAAATCATTGGAATAGAGACAAATTTGGTACAAGAATTCGGTTAAACAAATCCATGCACAAGACCTGATACAGCAACGGTCCTACGTGTGCTACGTAGCGATACTGCAGAAGCCGGCCTCTGAAAGCAGTAATTCAAAGCTTCGATAACAAGAAGCAGATATCCCCAAATGATTGTGAGCAGAAAATGCTAGTAATAATGTCAGGTTGACTGAACATTGGTCAAGTTTGGACTTCCAAGTTTCATTCTGACTTTAAGCGGATACTGCATTTTGTACATGAATGCGGGACTTCGTGATGAGAACATCTGAATATCAATGCAAATGATATTTGAATGATACACTAAATGGCACCAAAGTCTAGCTAGCGTTTTTTTATTTTTTACACAACTATGTTAAGTTCATTAATCACATCTTGCATTGGGTATTTTGCAGTTCATCGCAAATTCAACCTATGCATCAAGAATAAAGTATTTTTTCCAGTCGTGCACAATCGTAATCAATAAGCCAACTGTGTCGTGAAATGAATCAGCCTGGTGTAAATCTATGTCCAGATAGAAGCCTGCATGATTTTGTAATTTCATTTAGGTTCTACCATAAGCAACAGAAAATCACTTGTTAATTCGACAATACATCTGGAAAATTTTGTCATCAAAAAGCATACAATACTGGTCAGAAGTATAAAAATAAAACCTTTTCACTTCTATCGCACGTACATTGCACATGAGTAAAAACATGAGTGATTTCAATTATGAAACTTGTACACTATATTCAATAAATGTTGGTACACAGATTTCTAACTACAAAGCAAATAAATAACAATATTTGATGCATAACATGCGATCCTTTTGGGACCCTTTCAAATATTGTTGCTATTTATTTGTTTTGTAGTTAAAAATCTATGTACTACTCCATCCGGTGCGAAATGGTTGGTACACAAGCCAAAACAGTCCTAAATTTGTGTGCTTCATTTTTGTCATTTTTGTCTGTACATTGTCAATTCAATGTATTTCAGTTATATGTGAAGTATATGATAAATTTAACATGTCTTTCATCTGAATTCAACCATGCGTATTGGGTTATACTACTATTTCCAGACCAACTTCGAAATTAATATGCACCAACAACTTTGCACCGGAGGGAGTAATATTTATTGAACATGGTAAATAGGTTTAATAATTGATATTTCTTATCTAAGGGCAATGTACTTCGGATAAAAGTAAAAAAGATTTTGTTCTCATACTTTTGACCAGTACTGTATGCATTTCACACAATTGCATTAGAAGCTTTTCCGAATCGATTTCACATCAATCGAGTAGACTTACACAGTTCTTAATATTCCCACATTTCTGTTTACATGAGTGCAGTAACTTACGCTAAGTGAATATTAAACCAGTAAAGATGATACTGCACGGCTGTTTTCTGCAATACTTCTTATGACTCTTCATTTTTCCGGAACTTTTTAAGAGCCGTCTTCTAAAGTCTTCTACATTACCTTGATGGTCACCGTAATTTCTTTAATATCACTGTGAACAATTGATAACAAATTTGAACCAATCAATAATAATTTTATTTTTCAAGTTAGCAACAGGGATGCAATAAAAAAGTAATTTATGTTCAATAAATTACAGTACAACTGAATTTCATAGTTCAGTGGACTCGATATCGAAGGAAAAAGTTGTTTGACGGACGTTAATTGGCATAAATTCCTCCTAATACACAAACTCAATGGCTTCTCACGACAGATGTAATGGTAATGGCTGGACATCTAACAGCAGGGTTCAGAGCAAGTCATAACTGTTCCTATACACACACGTGCAACGATAAGATTACGTATGTCTGTGCAATACGTAAAAGAAATTTGCCTTTTACCAGGTTTCCTATTCAAATCTTTTATCTTAATTTGGTTTACACCAATAGCACCTAACGAGTTGTCTATATAGCAGAAAATTTTTGGTACGAATCAGCTCGTAGAATAAAAAAGTTCCTGAATTAACTTGTTCAAAACGAAGTCTGCTTCAACTTCATGAGACGATTTTGCGCAAACAAGCTGCGAATTATCGTGGATTTATACACGATCGCACGTTTTTTACATTAAACTGGATAAAGTGATTCAGGTATGCAAAAAATGGCGGTACAATTATATTAGACACGGCAGATCTGGGGAGAAAATCAAGATGGTTCTTTTTATCATTTAGTCGCCCTTGTAAAAAGTGTGTGAATGTGTGCCTCATTATCGCCCATTGACTGAGGTTACCAAAACTCTCGGTCAATTTTTCAACAAACTACTTTTCTTTTATATGTTTAAGATTGAAATATAGCATGATGAAAAAATGGTAAATCATTTTATGATCATTTAAATTGAATTGTTAAACCGAATATGAGGAGTAAAATAATAAAATTTTATAGAAGCAGATAGAATTCGAACTGGCCCTACGCACGCCCGTCGTAAATACACCAAAATAATGTTATTTAAAGGACCCTCTGGTAAATTAAATTCAAATTAAGAAACTCAAACACAATCACAGAAATGCAATTCCTTACTGCATACATACAACAAGCAGGCATAGCATGTTGGCTGCTTTCAATTAGATGGTTGTACTGGTCAACAAGATTTCTGAACTGGCTTTTTTCACGCCTTGCAACTTAAATTTAACAAGTTTACGTCTAACTGAACTCTGGCGTGTATAAATTTTTCTACCAATACCCATAAATGGACGAATTAATTGCTTAATGCAGTCCAATAAGTGGTTGTTCGGTTTAATGGACTAGTATTAAGTAAAGCAAAGTTCTCTGGAAGCTTTTATGAAGCCCAGTTGCTGGTTTTAAGTTTGTGTAATTAAACTTTTAAACTGCTTATCAACCTCGGGACTAAAATGAAATTTATGCTCAAAACATTTTATAGCATTAGATACTAAGACAGACATATTACGAGCATATACATGAAATTTTTATCGATTACTGCTCGAACTAGAACCGTGCATTTAAGCTCGTATAAAAATATTTGAAACTTTGTAGAAGAAATGAGTTCAGTACAAATGATTCACGAGCGTAGTTGAAATAATTCTTAATTTCGAAGAAAATCAATGATCCAGTTTGAAACGGAGTTTAATTCCCGTGTGGAACAAACTTATTCCATGCTGGCTAACTAGGCAAAATGAACGCTCGTCGCCGAGTTAATTATGCAAGAAATGTTGAAAGATTTCTCTAAAGAGACATTAATATTTTACTGAAGGTCATGGCTTCGTCTCGGAGTTCCATCAAATGAACTCGTACTCTTGGAAAGGAATCAGTTAGTAATAATGACCGCACCACAGCTTACATTCTCCAAGAAGTTCACGGAGAACCTCAAACAAAGACTTCAATTGCTCCAATCACCTTCAGAGATCTGATCTTTCAAAAGAAGGACATAAAAATACGACCTTCGTCCTCTTTCTTCGAGAGGATCAGTGACCCTAGAGATTAACCTGGCTGGCGGTAATCAAGACAACTTATGACTTTTTTCATTCTCTTATGACCTTTTTCGGTGTAAATAATCCGTCTTTGCAAATGCGCATGAAAAGAAAAACAAAAATTAGATATAGACGATTTCAAATGCAGGAAATAGGTACTTCTATACCCTTTATTGTGTTTCTTAGCCACCTATTAGCAAAACAAATCACTGGTGTATCATATCTCATCGACTATGTTATAACATCGAGTTGTATCTTATCAACCTATATTATCTTACCACGCCGTATTACCTCATGTTCAATTATTTTATTAAAGTAGGTTATCTTTTCTACTACTTACTTTATCAAATTAAGTGATCCTACCACGTTTTATTATCTTATCCAGTTATGTTATAATAGCTTAAAAAGTTACGTTGATTTTTAGGTTATGTTACTTTATCAACTTAGACTATCGTATCTAGTAATCGGATTGACATGTGCCTAAGAAAACTTTATTTCATCCTTTTTTAGCTGGAAGAACCACCTGAACGGAGGATAAAACTGCTAACGAACAAAGTTTGAGACATCTGAACAGCAAATATAAAAAACTAGCCAGTTCCCGCTCATATTCCACGATTTAGATTTGAATAATTTGAAATTATTAAAGAAGTAAATGCATTGAAGATTTACGACGAATTATTGTGTTTTAAATGAATACTTTTCAATAATATATACAGGACTTCCATTGTGCATCTTATCTAACGATAACGTGGCCCAAATAGTACCCATTAAAATTCCTTGATTCAAAAGTGATAAAATTAAGGATCTATGAAATAAATACATTTTTCCTTTTTACCCGTGGCACAAATATATCGTTTTACACGTGATACAAATCAGAATATTTTGCTTGAATATATAAAGAGCGTTCATTGTGTATCTTACCTAACGATAACATTGCCGTGTAAGAGAAGAAAGTTAATAACAGAACAAATGGCGTGTTTTATACTGATCCGGTGCCTTTGGTATCCACAATACAATGCTTCTAATACATGCATACCTGTTCTGATTTCAGTTCAATAAATTTTTTTCAGTAATAGATAGGAAGTAATTGGATGGACACACACAGATACAGAGAGATGGAGATACATAGTCGATTATATGTATATGTAGAAACTACCACGGAACGCAAGGTGCAAGAAGGCAGTGCGCCGGGTGGTGGCGGGCAGGAGGTGCTTCGGGTGGCAGGAAGTAATGAGATAGAAATACACAGATACAGAGAGAGAGAGAGGGAGATACATAGTCGATTATACAGAGTGGTCCATAAGTAAGGTACCTTTTTAAAACTATTATAGATATAAATTTACAAATGGTAAAGAGATTTGATTAATTCAGAATGAATGAGGAGATTTCAAAGTTTTCTATCAGCGTATCAAGTCATCCGACAATTATAACATATTGCCCAAAAAATTCATAGAATCTAACCCCCAAAATAAATTGCTACGCAATGGAACAACGAGCAAAAATAGTGGAACTATACTTCTAATGTAATTGTTCGGTTACTGCAGTTCAGAGGAATTACAGGAATATTGATGGTATTGAACGAAGTCCTTCGAAGAAGTGCATAAAAAACTGATATCGAAATTTAGAGAAACGGATAACAGCAGACAGACAATGTTGTGGCAGGCCACGGACCATACGAACTGGTGCTTCAATTCAGCTTGTTGCAACGAGTTTTGCTGATCGGCCAAAACGTCAACTAGAAGAAGTTCAATATAACTGAGAACATCGCATACCTCACTGCAACGTATTTTGGTAAAAGATCTTAAGTATCATCTATATAAAATCCAATTAACTGAAGAACTCCATCCTACGGACTACCAGAAGCGATTAGATTTTGCGAATAGATTTCTGCAGCTTGCAGAAAATGAAAACTTTATAGAGAATTTAATAATGACTGATGAGGTACATTTTCACCTCAATGTTTTTGTTAACACGCAAAATTGCAGATTCTGGGATACAGGAAATCCCAAAGAAATTCATGAACGTTCACTTCAGTCAGCTAAAGTAACAGTATGGTGTGGCATCACGTCTTTGAGGATCATTGGACCATACTTTTTGAAGATGCTAATGGTGATGCAATTTGTGTTAATGGAAACCTGTATAGACAGATGATTTAAGAATATTTGATACCTGAAATTGAAGATCGTAACACAGAGATTATCTTTTCCCAACAAGATGGAACTACAGCGCACACAGCAAAAGAAACAATACAAATGTTAGAAGCAATTTTTCCATACAATAATTTCTCGTTTTCGTGACATACTGCGGCTGCCTCGCTCTTCATATCTAAGTGCTTCTGATTTCTTTCTCTGGGGATACTTAAAGGAAAATGTTTATATTGAAATGCCTGATACTTTACAGCAATTGAAAATAAACATCATTCAAGAGATCAACAACATTTCACCAGAGACATTAAGGAAAGTTATGAACAACACTGTTGAAAGACCATGCCATTGTTTGACTATTAATGGAGGTCATTTAAAACTTGTTGTATTCCATAATTAAACGTATTTCATTGTTTCATTTATAAATTTATATTAAACTTGGAAATTTCTTCTTTCATCCTGAATTAACTAAATCTCTTTACCATTTTTAGCTTTATAGCTATAATGATTTTAAAAAGACACCTTACTTATTGGCCACCCTGTATATGTAGATGTGTAAATCGATTACTCAATAAATTGAACAAGATGTTCGATAAATGAATATTATGCAAATTGTTATCTGGACAACATAGCTATGCATTAGGGAAAAAATCCAAATACATGTATGTATGTCATTAGACATGTATGTCCGTTGAACTTGCAAGCTGCTAATATTTCACACTAGCATCTCAGGCTGAATGCCTTCATCGATGCAAACCCAATCCGAATTTTTTTCGCCGGTTTACCGGAGATAATCATCGATTTGCGGTGATAATCATCGTTTATAGTAGGAACTTCCGACGATAGAAATAGTACCGGTTATTACCGGTAATTATAAGTATTTTCAGACGATGAAATGTTCGCCGACGATATTGACCGGTCTTTACAGTTTTATTCCTACCGTCGTTCCAAGCATAGAGAAAAGACGATAAAAATACAGTATTTTTCAGATAATAATTACCGGTTTATCGTAAGATATCATCGGTATATCGTAAGAAAAGGCGATAATTACCGGTTAATGCTGACGAAAATTAGCACCGGTCAGACGATAAAATTCGGATTGGGAATATCTCAGAATAAGAGAAGCCTTCCGAGTTGAATTTACTCGTGATGAGCCAGAAGTTTCGTTCTATATTGTAATCAACTCGTGTACATTGTGCTGTAGATAATTTTGGTATTCTCGCAGCTCAAGAATTTGATTTGTCCCATTTCTAGAAATTGTAATAAAAATGAAGTAGCAAATTTACTTCATTGAAATGAAGTAGTTAAGAAACAAAAATAAATTTCATTGTCTTTAATTTACAAAACTAATTTGTCTGTTGTCAAATTGGGCGGCCTTCACCTCTATAAAGTATAGCATTCTTGAAAATAATAAGAAACCCTGAATATTAATTTTAAATGTTGATGTAATTTTAATGGGAAAATCGATCACTACGTTGAAATGCTTAATGACTTTGGGCAACATGACACATAAACGAAACAAATCACTACTTTAATATTCTATAGTTCGGTAAAAATTACATCATGGTAAGAAACATGAGCTTGAAGTCCACCAAATCTTTAAATTTCATCATACTAGCTGCTGTCGAAACGGTAAATGATGCGGTATGATGCTTCTTCCAGATCAATGCAACTATATTGACGTAAGATTATCAGCATTAAAAAAAGTTACACTACATGTTTTTATTATAATTACAACAAATCATATAAACAACGTTCTTCAAGTTGAACATTTTTTAGTTTCGATTTTAGACATTAAACTCGCACATAATTTTCCTCATACCACAACTGATTTTTCTGTTCGTCTCTTTTTAACAAATGTTAAACTTTGACTGAATTTCAGTTTGGAAAATGAAGTTTGACACATTTTTTCTTTTCTTTCAGATGTGGCAGGACATCGAAACAGTCCTACTGGGAGACACAGATTGCGGAGACCTCGATGCCCCCTACAGTAACTCTACGGAGAGTGGACATCAAATTTTGGACAGCGATAGCAATGCTAGTTCACCGGCTACAAGATTTGATGGACTCGGTAACGTCGACACTACGAACCCAGTTGGACCTAACCTAATGGACACTGAATTCGAAGGAATAGCTAAGCTACAGTCGAAAGAAACTGAAGCTCTAATTCGCAGTCATAGTTTCAGCACAGGATCTGACGAAACATTTCCTAGTTTCGAACAACTAACTTCTAAACAGTCTCTAGGAAGTCATGATGCAGAATATAAGCAAAATGAAAAACGTTTTGTGAGCGTTCAAGGCTCAATGAAAGTTGTAACATCCCGAAACGAAATTTGTCTTCCAGAAAGGGACATAATGTACGAGGGTAATTGCACAAATCAAAAGGCTAATCAGTCCGGCGCGGTTATCAGTGGAAATCCAATATATACCGAGCTAAAACATTCTGATACTAATTCTATTGCTTCTATTAAAGTAAGTTGTGACGATAAGACGGTATTTGAAGTGAAAAAGCTCAAAGAAATTTCATCTCAAGCCATCAACAAAACGATTTTATCTTCACCAGTAAAATCTTTGTTTGAAGATGCTCATGAACGATTTACACAGAGTCTAACAAAAAGTTGTTCAAGTAATTCCAAAGACTCGGATCAAAGCACCGTAGCACAAAAATCCATTTTGTCACAGGTACTAACAGCTCCTCTAACCCCAAAAAATTCCCCTAAAGGTTCATACTATTTGAACTTAATGGGCAAGGCATACTCTCAAAATAATCACACACCAATAGGAGCTTTTGGTAAATCATCTAGTCATCCCTCTTCTCCAACAAGCGAGAAAGACAACGAGGGTTGCGATTCACTCATGAAGAAGCGCCCGCAATCGATGAGTAACTCATGTGCTGACTTAAACTCGGCGTCAGCAGCTCACCTCGCATTCACATCTGATTTAGCGAAGATGACAGGAAATAAAAACCAAGCTTCCGTGGACGTACTAAAACGAGCAGACGCCACAAATGCCACCAAACTCAATACTGTAAACAGCAAGAAAAGTCGTAGTCTGGACCTTTCAAACTCAAAAAAAGAAGATGAAAACGGCAAAAGACAAAAAAGTACTCAGGGAGAAGAACTAAAATTACAGTTAACCAAAACTAGTAACAAAAATGAAAATCTTCATAATCTATCCATGACATTGTCAAGAAACAGAGATCTGAAACAAGATGAAGTGAATAAGAAAGTGAATGTAAATAGTTCCCTTACAAACTGTCAAGGAATAAGTGTCGATCAAGAACTTAATTGTGAACGATTGCTTGAACAAACTGTGGATCCCATGCAGAATCAATATGTACCACATCAGAACAAAGTAAATTCAAATGAGTTACAAAATTCGTATTCGTTGAATGGTTACAATCACACTTTGATGCAGGTTGATTCAAATCATTTTTCGGGACAGTCCTCTTCATTCCATCAACCCGATGGGTCTCAGCAACCGCAGCAGTCCATGCAGCACCAGTCTTTACATCAGCAACAACAGACCCAAGGACAAGAACAATCACGAACAGTATCTCTGTCAACGCCCATTACTCAGCCGTCAGCGCTGCAACGTAGCGGGGTTACAACGATACCAAAATTGGCACCTAATGTCAACACTCCTCAGCGTAGTCAACACCAAGTATTGGTCCAATCCCAGCCTAATCAAACCTGCCCAACCCAAATTTCACATCACCATGGAGCGCAAAACGTCTCAGGAGGCAACGTTCCTATGCTTTCTAGTGGGCTACAACAACAATCCGGAACTGCACAAATCAGTTACGTCGCTGAACAACCTCAATACCAGACTGACGAGGCAGTAAAATACACATACATGGATAATACTTATCAAGTTCCTTCAACTACTGCAGCGCAAAATTCAGTCATCCATAACTCTATGAACTACCCAGGAGCTAACCAATTTTCCGATGGACTTGCATCGCGAACTGATCATTCTGCACCATGTTATCCGAGCTATTCTCAGCCTCAGTCTTACATGGGATTTGGTGAAAATGGGCTGGACGTGAATACTTACGTTAATGACGAGTTATGTAGCATAGAAAGAAATTCATTCAGCACAACTTCATATGATCAAACATTATTTGAACCCTCAACATACGAAGATCATACACTAATGGAATCAGAAGATTTTGTCGATCTTGATGCTTTGGCAAAAAGTGTCGCTGAAGGACACTGTCAAAACGCCGTCGTGTCGCAATCTCAGCACGAAAAACACACAAGGGCTCAAGCTCAACCCATGCAACCAGCTAGCTCAATACCAAACTCTAATACTCAACAAGTGTCCCAAGATGTGATGCAGTCGACTTATAACCAAGCGTCGCATCACGTGTCCTCTGTTCCAAGAATATCTCAAAGTTCTGTGCAGCTTAACCATCAAATGATGCCTCCAGGCCTTCGTGCCCATGTCCCTGGTTCAAGCTATCAAACAACGCTTACTGTGAATGGCAATCCTGTTACATACACACACGGCCAAATGTCTCCCCCAGCATCGCCTGACACTGACGAGCTTCCTAGAGGAATGTTGAGACAAGGAAGACAGTTACCGTCAGGATTAAACGGGCATCTGACACGCCATGCTTTAATGCCCATTAGTAAAGTTATGACTCCTCCGTCATCTCCTAACTTGTCAGAGCTTCTTAGTTCAGGTAATGGACGTGGACCTGGACCTGGTCTTACTCCTAGTCAGCTTTCAAATAAAGAAACACCTTCCCCACCCTGCGAAGATGCTGAAAATAGAACAGTAAAGAAACCAGGAGGACGTAAGAAAATCACCGCTCACACCTGTCAAACTCCGGGTTGTGGTAAAACTTACACAAAATCTTCTCATTTAAAAGCTCATTTGAGGACCCATACTGGTGAGAAGCCTTATATGTGCGACTGGAAAGGTTGCGGTTGGAAATTTGCAAGATCAGACGAGTTGACTAGACATATCAGGAAGCACACTGGCGACCGTCCTTTCCAGTGCCGGTTGTGCGAGAGGGCCTTCTCGAGGTCCGACCATCTTAGTCTACACATGAAGCGACACGTCACAGTCTAACTCCCTCATCGACGGCGATTTCGCATAAGTTTTACAATAATTACTGACAGTGTTGGGCGTTGACATCGTCATTTAGATAAGATTTAGGCTTATAATTTATTTACGGAGTGTTGCGCTTCACAAATTTCATTTCATAACGGAGAGAGGCTGCTCACCCTCCCTTTCAGATTAAATTTGACCTGTTTTCAAACAGTTAAGTTTTGTACATTTTTATCGAAGTCGGTTCCTTATTCGAAAAACTACAGCTTTCGGCGTGATTCGTGTCAAATTGTCAGTGTCAACGAACAACACTGACTTATTTCGTCAAACTCAGTCATGTATCGTACTATAAAGTGTACATAATATGTAGATGTAATTTATTACATACAAATGCTTTATGAATCTTTATGAAACACGGTTTATGGTTGAGCTTCGCTCACCAGGTGCCATATGTGCCAATATGCGCTTTCCAGCACGGTGTCGACATCGTTAGGAAAGAAATCAAACTGAAATCCACATTTTGATAGTGCGTTCTCTCGATCGCTTCATTGATCTGAATGCGTCTAACGTTTGCTAAATTTAGGATGCACGGTGATCTAGAAAAATATTTAACGAACGCGAAACAATGATTGGATGCAGCACAAGATTGCATACTCCGTTTATGACAATTTCGACATAAGAACGTTAAAATGTAGGATAATATTAAAAAGAATGATCTCATTTGCAGATAAATTACCTTATAGCTCTAAGACGTAAGATGTAACAATAAAATTGTAGTATCTTTTACTTATCTGTAAGTTACTCATTTCTTTTCCTTCCAACCTTAAAACCTATCTAGGTACACATGGCCTAAACACAAATATACTAGCTTCACGATCTACGTATAACTTTACCCAATTTAGAGAATAATTTCAGGTGAATAAATCAAGAGAATACAATTAAAAAAAATTACAATGAACGTTCCACGCAATATTCAAACTCAACAATATAGCTCGGCAAATTAACTCATCTGCTCCAATATACTTCGAGGCAAAAGTAGTCTTTCAAATTTGGTTAGGTCGCTCGCAGCCGCCTTGTTGACGCACGTCATCATTGCTATCATCACGTAGTGGGTTTATCGGGCCTTAAGATCGAACAGGCAGAAATGTCAACACAACTCACTTATTTCGTTAGCCAGAGGCCAGTTAGGCCCCACGGTATTGGCCCTTCTTATTGACCAGGTAGGTAGCCATTCTTCCTTCCCTTCGCTGCCAGTTACGGCCAATTTATAAAACCATTAGCAGGTCGTTACCGGACAAGCATTAGATCACGCAACGAAAGGCTGCTCGCTTGTGGGTCGGCCGCTCCTAGCGTTTTGAGGGCTAATGAAAACAAATGAGCGTTTAGGTAAACAAATTTAGGCTGAAAATGAGTAAATCTCTTAGGAAGCTCTTAACCGTCTTGTCGGAAACTCGTTGGCGTGGGCGAGGCACAGGTCAGTTTAGAAACGAGGGGAACATGGCTTGAAAGCCCAACTTTAGATCGATCAAAAGATAACGAAATCAATTTATATACATAAAAAATTATACATCTGCCTACTTACCATAACATTCATTCCCAAACTGATATAAAGTTCATAGTGATCTGATAGAACACAAAGTTATTACATGCTCTCTCACCATCTCACCGTAATCATCATAATAGCTATTTCTCTCCAAGATGGAAGTCGGTCTTTCTTGGTCTAGAAAGAAAAGGCATCATTGTAGATTGTTTTAGGAGTGTGTTTATCTATAGAGTCGGAAGCGTGGGGCTGCTAAGAGGGAAGACCAATAAGTCTTCGCTTTCAATCAGGTAATGGAGCAAGAGCCCAGGGAAGACAAACTCCGCCCTCGTGAGAGGCGCATGCGCTAACTCGAAAGTCAATTCTGCCGCTCATGCGCGTTTTCCCCTCAAACTTCGAGGGGGACGAGCAAACGCCGACTCTTTATAGATGCCAGATTTATGCTTTGAATGCCGACTAATGCTTATGGAGAGCAGAGAATAATTGGGACGCATGGTATGACAGAAATAAAACACCTGAAGTACGGTCAAAAAATTTGGACCTGTTCGTTAAATGTACTTGTGGTGGTACAACCATTGAGTGGTGATGCAAGGTTCGAGACTTTTGTCCCGAGAATGCTTGCCATGAGTTTCCAGCAGCTGTAGATCCTTAGGCTGATTTTCGGGGAATGGAGTGGCAGGAAAAGTCCTGGAAGACACCTACCCTAGTATTTTGTAAGAATGGAATTCTATTTCAAAAAGCATGCAATTAATTATTGTAATTCATACATGTATTTTATAGGTAAGAGTACAGTAAAGTATTTAAATGAAAGAATTAAGAATTGTAAAAGACATAAGTGACTAACAGTGTTGGTCACATGTAAATGCTTATAGCTGTCGCACTTTTTATTTCAAATTATGCACCTCGTGAGACAAATTCTGGAGCTCTTAGATATAATATAATAAAAAAACAACATCTCCAGCACTTGAACTTTGCATACCACTGTGAATGCACAGAACTATTACCTGAATAAAGTTAACTTCGCAAGAAGAGACAATATGCGTTCATTTAGGAAGCAATCTTTACTGAAGATACGGAGAAGAATTGTTATTCGAGGAAAGTTGCGGTCTCCAGACGATTGTCAATACCTTAGCGACAAATAATTTAGATGTAGGCTGTTTCTATTATTTTTTCTAGAAATCAACGTTTCGAACTTTCATTCAACCAGAATTTAAAACAGTGAAGCCAGACTGAGAATAATTGCAGCTGTTTATCAAGCGAAAACGTTTCGTAGGCAACTATTACGTGCATGCCATTCTAACGCATTATGCTGATTAACACTCATCCCTATGTAGTAGGAGGACCTCATTTTTAGATTAATTTGCTATGCTTCTGTGTTTTGAACTACTATAACACACTGTATTTCAACGATAAGATCATGAGTATTAATTAATACCCGGAATTTACTCGTTTAGGCCCATACTTCGTGGCACTCTAAACGCACATGGACAATGTAAGAAAGACTTTCCTTCAATGTAACAATTGGCAATAAATGGCTTGCTCTTCTGTTTTACCTACCGGGGGATTGTAAAAGATTTATCCCAAACTTATGAGTTTATGAGAGCAGCATTTAATTTTTTACTAACACAAAACTTGAGGCAAGAACCAGCTAATAATTAATGACAATAATGTTACAAAAATTATATCGACAATAATTGTTTTCCACCGATTTTTTGCATACGGGAGAAAATTGTTCCAATGTTTTTTAAAAATCAAAAGATATTCATGATGTATGATTACAACTACGTAATGAACGAAGACCCTGATAATTATCCAGGTAAATCGCAAAAAATTACAGACAGGAGTTAAATCTTAACTACTTGAAATAAAATATCTAATAAGTATATTTGAAGACTTATGCAATAGGAATTGAACTGAACTTGGATTTTTGTCAGTTACGGATCAGAACCTATCAAAATAAAATATTTTCATTTAATATTCACTCTTGAATTGTAAAATAAAGGAAATGAAACCATTACTTGAAAATATTCATTAATATAAGCTTCTATTATTTCTAAATGGAACACATAAGCTGGCACTGTTGAAAGTTTTAGTTTACTAGATATAAACAGGTGATACAAGTCCGTATTTCATGAATATTAGTTGGAAATTACTTGTGTTAGTCAAGTTCAGTCCACTAATGAACTTTAAATAGCACTTGTCTCTCCAAGCGCCACATCAACGACGCTTAATACGAATTACTTCTTCAATTTCATCCCAAATATTGATTTTACTCGTATAAGTTACATCCTTACTTCATGATAATAGTCATTAATTTCTTCTTGAAACCATGTAAAAGTTGAACAGTGAGAACTTGCGATGAGAATGTAATCAAGCGATAGTTATTCATTTTATCACTGTTTATAATTTAATCAATACCACCGAATATACAAAACAACTTTTGCGATACACGTAAATTATAGATGCATATTTGTATGGTGTGTATTCATGTGGTATGAATCTATGAACAAGTTTGAACATGAATTATCGATTATCATACTAGCGACTAGTGCATGAAATCCATTATTGTACAGCATCTTACTGTATTTGATGTTATTTAACATACACAATTTCTATGTGTTGTGAGCTACTTGAATATTTTCCAATTTCAACTTACAAATACTAAATTTGCTACGTATACCATTTCTCTTTACGTCCAATTGCTACGTCTAATGAAACTTATTTCATTGCTGTTTTGTACTCCTCTTTTATTTATACCCGCCGATTTTAAAGTTCATGTAAAAAGACAGAGTACGTAAAAAACTTTTTTTGGTACACTGAAACCTCACATGAAACTTGTTTTCGGATACCAGGCTAGACTGCACTTCACAATTATTCATATTCTAACGAGAATGAAGGCCCAAAAACTTGATCAACTAAGAACTCGATAAAGTAGATCGCCTGATCGACTTTAAATATTTGACTAAAACCTTTGCTCATTCTGTTAAAAGTTCGACCAGTCTTTGGGTTGTACATCTTTGACAGTACATCACAAGGCGACAGTGATTTCTGAGCCCAAAAACTAATTTTACACAAAAGTCGACGCGCCGCCGTTAGAAAACTATACCCAGTACACTAGTAAGAATAATTTGCTGTACTTGTAGACGCTATTCCTAAACAGAGTATGCAATGGACGCTCAGTTAATGAGCTCAATTTTTTATATATATGTGCACATTATTTTTATAACTTTTTACAAATCACTGATCGCGTCTCTTAGCAGAAATGCTGCTTGTCAACAGGAATGCTACCTGTGAACAGAAATTTTACTTGAAAACAAAAGTGCTGCTTGTTAACAGAGCGAACAAAACGCCTGTAACTATTAAAAAATGTACTAGTGTATAAAAAAATGAGCTCGTTTACCGAGCACCCACTGTATTTGCCACATGAATTGCCTCATATTTTCAATACGAGTCGTGGGGACTCAGTCGTCCAACAACAGAGATAGAAGTCCAGTGAGTTTATGCTGGATGCAAAGTTAGTGGACGCATGTAACATGCAATGTTTCATACTGATTCTTTGGTAAATTTGAGCGTCTTTTCTAATCGCAAATCCACGTTCTCGCAAACAAACACGGTTACAAACATAAACATTGGATTGTTTTGCGCGTAGGTTTATCAGTACGTTTTTATTTTCACTCTCACGATAGCGTTAAAAACGGCATTTCCTTCAGTGTTCTTAGAATTAACCTGAGCCACGTGCACATGCACTACACGTGTCTCACGCTCACATGCACTACACGGGTCTCACGTTCACATGCGCTACACGTGTCTCACGCTCACATGCACTACACATGTCTCACGCTCACATGCGCTATACGTGCCTCACGCTCGCATGTGCTTACAGAAACAAACCCAAATTTCCCACAAAGCAGACATGTTTCGTCTGTTTTTCATGCGTTTTTGAGCACCAGCAAGATAATTTGGTTCGTTGTTCGCGTGTTCTCACTGGATACGTAAGCGCTGCACCACCCTTCTGTTCAGAACTGAAATTGTGCTCTAACGCAGTAAATCAAAGCCTAATTTATTCTCATGTTCATATTCTATAATTTATTACAACACGGTATTTATTTTGACTTTGGTGGTTTCAACAGCTTTAAAAAAGTGTATTAGTTGGGAGCTACGCTGCTTCTCGAGTTCACGCGTCAAGTTTTCAACATCAGAGATAAAGGAATATTTGTTGACTTCCAGTTTTTTTTCAGTCGCCGGGTATGTAAAATCTGCCGAACAGTTTCCCCAGTTCACACCCTAGGAATGCCATCAGTCCTACACAGAATGTGCCCAAGACTCTTCCGAATTTGCTACATTGTCAAGTTTTGTGTCCAGGAACTTTGCATGTGCTGGCGAACTTCGAATTGTTCCCCGTGGTCAACAGCTTAACTGCTCTTGTAATACAAGTTGAAAATAGCCGAGAAACGTTATGTTGTGTTTGTGCGTTGAACATCTCACTAATTATGTGTTCATTTTCAATTTACTTTCTTAATACAATAAACAGCTTATTTTTAATGGATTTTTTTATTTGTTGAATGAATTTATTGTACATAAAAGAATTTGCGTTATAAATTACTGTAGTACCTCTGTCTGTTTAGTATTGTGTAGAATATTGAGCGCTTTCTGTCTTATTATTAGTGAATGTGAAGTCCTACCTACTAAGAATACTTGTTTATTTTTTACTTTGATTTTTATTCATCCTTCAAATTTACGCGCGCTTCGATTTTGAATAACGCATTAGATACTAGAATTCATTAAGGTTAGAAGCTCCCTACTGAACTCATTTTTCTGAAGTTAAAACAGGAAAAACAACGTTTATATCTCACTTCCCTTATAAACGATCACGTCAAAAAACATGATTACTTCTCTCATCTTGTTACCGTAAAAGAAACATCCCCGCTACAGAGGACGAAACATGGTAGCCCATCGTACTATTTTTGACTTGAGAAGTGTACTTTCAATGTAAAATCTAAGGTAACGGATAAACATTATAGTTACCACCACTGTAGTAACTATAATCACCGTTTTGCCAGCACTTGCCTTATGAACATAAATGTACAGGGACAAGATCACATGTAGAAAACGTACACACGTGTTAGGCAGATATGCCCTGATGAGAGAATTAAAGCGATCAGATAAATATTCCATCAGATCTGGCCAATTCAAATTTATATCTAATATACCTGATAGGCTGGAGGCTTCAATAAATACATATTTGAATTGCATAGCGCTGTTCAAACTGATCGCTTTAATGATTCAAACCCAGTTGTTTTACCTAGAAAACTGCTCTCATAAATTTATGAAGAAAATAATGACCACCAGCGAGATAAGCTAAGTGCTCTGAATGCACAGACGAACGATCAATCTGAGCTCACCCCCTAGGAGGTGTGCCCTAGTAGTATGTAGTTCTTGAGCCAGTGAAGGCTGTGTCGTAGTACGACATGTATAAAATTGTTAGCGTAATTTCTGACAAAAACAATGCTCATTCACCTCAAAACTGCAATTACGTTTCAGCGGAAATAGTAATTTTTAAATGCCCTGCGTTTTGTGCCTTGTTCACCCAAGCTGAACCATCTAGCCATGAAAATGTAAGAGGCTTAAGTGTGAATAACCCAGTGCTTCAACGCTTCATTTTCGTTCGCTCGACCCTGAGGATAATACCTCAAGGGAAGCTATGAAGCCTCAGCTGAAATGTTAACTTATCTCCAAATTTTGGGTGTGACTTCAGTTAACCTTTCGAGTCCTAAACCTTATTGATTAAATTTGATAAAAAGCTTGTCACCTGTGTTATGTACACGCACATAGATATATCAAAAACTTTCAGTGTTAATTTTTAATGAAGTTTTTTTATAAGTGAAACATCTGAGTCTCTAGCTAAAAAATGTAGATAACGTAATGATTCTTAGAAGACAATGAGCTCGAAGTGAGGAGCTCCTGTTGTACTCACTGGGTTAAATAATTTGAAGAAGATGTAATCCATGCCGGAAAGAATAACAGAAAATAGTTTAAATGGAATAATAACTCGTAGAAAATAGTTTAACAGAATCACATTCATGAAAATTTTCATCCTATAACTTCCGTGGCTCTAATGTAAAAATTTATTTCGTTGTTTCCCAGCTCTTGAAGTATCTGTCATGAGCTACAAAATTTAGTAACGCCCCCGATGCGTGAATGCACAGCGTTATGCCCGCCCATCCCCTTTGATGGGACTTGGGTAGCATGAGAAAGCATGGGACTTGAGTAGCAACCCAAGAATGGCCCAAACCGCTTGTTTTATTGCCTCATTCTATTCTGCAATAAGTTTTTTAGCAGGAGTGGTGCCCAGGGCGAGTTACAGACAGCGCGGAAAACAGAAAACTTGACAATGTCACGGAAAGCCTGAAACGAACACATCTTAGGGACATAGGAAACACGAAAATATCAAGAATTCATACGGATATTTGTGCACGATGTATCGTTTTTCGACGATAGTTAGAAATTTATTCATAAAATTTGTTCATAAAATTTATGGACAAAATTTCCTATTAATCTCCGGTTTTGTGCGAAAGATAATCAATTGTACTCGGCGTTTTAAAACCACACCCAAACACAGAGCGACCATAGCACAGCTTGTGCAAGACGCAAACGCATTTTATTGTGTGCTTCTTTACAACACAGCCAAGCAATTTCCTGTATTCTGCCTCAACTCTCCACACTGCAACTCAAGGAGCTCATTTGAAGCCTTGTCGTTGCTTCACAATGTTACAAGTATGACGTCGCTTGAAATATAGGCGGGACAATGGAACAGTCAGTTTAATAGGCCTCAGAAACTTCAAATATTTTATTGCTACTTAATATTACAAAAATTTCATTTTTTCACGTATCACATTTGCTTTATAAAGAATGATGACAGTGAACCAGTTGTTAAACAAACCCAAATTATGCTCATTTTGAAAGCATCGATATCAGCTGAACTATAATTAGGATTGAACATGATGCTTACCCAAGAAGCAGCTGTAAAGGAGATAACGAAAATATTTCTTATGCCCAGTTTAATGAGATTAGAGCATTTAGGCCTAAAATCTAGGACCACATGACATCTGGACTTCAGGTCTGTTCATGACCACGAAGAAACCACGGCAAGAAATTAGAGTAATGCTAAGTGAAAGCCCAGAGTTTCTGTCTTAGGCCAATGCAATAGAGTAACTTGGTTAACTCAAATGATAAATTAATTCACTCGTCTAATTAGCTGCAGTCACACCCATCAAATTAGTTCAAAGCCTCAGATTTGTTGGCCTTTTTATCACACTTTAATGGGCATAGAAAGACGACATCGTCGGCATTTGGACGTTTATTGTTGCCGTTTGTCAATTTAAAGACTCGAGAGCATTCCTAGCGCTTTATACAGCACGGCAGTCATCCAGCAAATCAGCCTGAGCGATCCTAATGATGCAAGTGCGCATGACTTCCATTCAAGTACTAACATGATCATAAATAGCACTGATGTTTCCATGATAATAAGAAAACTACAACTAGTACAAACATTCACAGTTTGCTCATTAAAGATATATGTACATTTATACTCGTATTTATGTTAAAACAATGTTTCTCATTAATAATATCAATACGACAATACGAAACAATAAATTACATCATCAATAATAAAACGGTAAAACAAATCCCACGTGTGAACATGGAACTTTTTTTATAAGTTTAAGCAAGAGGATCGCACTTACAATAAAGCCCTGAAAGCAAAAAAGCTCTAAACTGAAATGAATCTGAGTTTTACTCCCCTGTAACTGTCAGCAGTTCATTTTGTATTCACGATACTGAAGTTACAATATGGATATGATACTCAGAAGCGATATTTTAAATGTAGAAATATCTGTTCAAAAGGTCACCAACTGTATATTACAGTGCTTCAGCTGACAGATGTTTACCTCACTTCCAACACAGTTTGTACCTACAGTTCCAGCAAAATTCTCATTCAAAAAATTTAGTGAAGAGGTAAATAGCTCGAAATGTTTGAACGCGTGCACAGGTGTAGCTGTGGCACGCTCGTACTTTTATTGGATTCTGAACTTTTTTCTTAAACAACTCAGAATAATCTAAGAGAAGCGAGATCTCGAGATACCGTGATAACAAATTGCACTTATTATTGGCGGCTAAACAAGAAGCACAAAAGAGCTACTTAGACGATAATTCCGTGAATGGGGCCCTGAATATGAAGCCATGTAGTCTTCAATAATATTGTCAACGCTGTGTAATTCTCCTGTAAAATCAATACAACCTTCCTCACACAGTTATACTTATAAGACTACAGAAGTACTGCCAGATTTTGAAAGTGGAAGACTGAATCACGCTTTCTTCATACTAATCCAAAATAAATATTTTATCATGACTTAGAAAATGAAATAAATAATATTTTCGTCCTTACTCTTTATTTAACAAATTCAAAAGAATTACCCGAAAAAAAAACTCTTTCAAACGTTTCATTTGAAATACGCTGCTATTATTGTTCTATTGTTTAACGGAAGTTCATTACATGAACTATTTTTAAATCAGTCATTCTGGTCTAGTCTTCATTCTAGCAAAACTTTTCAGTTCAGTAAAACTCTTTCCATTCTTAATAAAATTTTCTTTGTTTCAGCAAACCCCTTAATTAAAGCAAAATTTCATTGAGGCACAATCCTGCGCTAACCAAAAATGTTCACTAGACAAAAATTTTCAAACGTCAAACGTTTCAATAAATTAATTGAAGCCACGAGCAGCCTTTATTTACCAAATGCCCATCAGTATTCAGCCCCAATGACCTCTCCATTGAAACTGGAGCACCGTCCGATACGCTAAACAGTGCTATGTAGGACCGCTGCAGAGTGCAGTATTCTTCACTGAGCTCAACTCTTCACTGAGCTCAACTCTTCACTGAGCTCAACTCTTAACTGAGCTCAACTTTCCATTGAAGCTCAACTCTTCACTGAGCTCAACTCTTCACTGAGCTCAACTCTTCACTGAGCTCAACTCTTCACTGAGTTCAACTTTTCACTGAGCACAACTCTTCGCTGAGTTCAACTCTTCACTGAGCTCAACTCTTCACTGAGCCCAACTCTTCACCGAGTTCAACTCTTCACCGAGTTCAACTCTTCACCGAGTTCAACTCTTCACCGAGTTCAACTCTTCACCGAGTTCAACTCTTCACCGAGTTCAACCCTTTATTGAGCTCAACTCTTCATTCAACAATGCTCTGCGTTCGACGAAGCTTTTCACTTTACATTTTTCACTAAATGAAAAATCTTCAAATCCCACATCACACAGCAATTATTCAGTCAATAAAATTGTTCATTCATAACTATTTTTCATTCACATAAACTTATACTCTTCGTACACTAATGCAATTCATTCCCTAATACCCTTCATTCACTATTACCCTTCATACACTAATACCCTTCATACACTAATACCCCTCACACACTAATACCTTTCACACACCAATACCCTTCATACACCAATACCCTTCATACACCAATACCCTTCATAAACTAATACCCTTCATACACTAATACCTTTCATACACTAATACCCTTCATACACTAATACCCTTCATACACTAATACCCTTCATACACTAATACCCTTCACACACCAATACCCTTCACACACCAATACCCTTCATAAACTAATACCCTTCATACACTAATACCCTTCATACACTAATACCCTTCATACACTAATACCCTTCATACAATAATACCCTTCATACACTAATACCTTTCATACACTTATATCCTTCATACACTAATATCCTTCATATACTAACACCCTTCATATACTAATATCCTTCATACACTAATGCCATTCATACACTAATGCCATTCATACACTAATATTCTTTGTTACATAATATTCTTCACATACTAATAGCCTTCATACACTAATATCCTTCATATACTAATACCCTTCAAACACTAATGCCCTTCATACACTAATATTCTTTGTTCAATAATATTCTTCATACACTGATATTCTTCACACAATAATATTCTTCACTCTGTTTGTTTTCCAAACACTGATATTTTCCATACATTGATATTCTTCGTTCGCTAATATTTTTCACACACTAAAATTCTCCATTCACTGATATTCTCCATACACTAATATTCTTCATTCACTGATATTCTCCATTCACTAATATTTTTCATATGCCTATACTTTTCACACACTTCTATTCTTCGAACACATGCTCTTTAACACTAATAATCTTCGTTGAATATCACTTAATGCTACCCTTCATTCACCCAGACTGTCACCAAGCATCGTAAGTAACACTGAAAATATGTTGAGACTCTTCATTAAAATTTAGCAAGTAAATTGCTCATCATCTTAATTTGAAGTCTGGTAAAAAAAAATGTGTGCTAATGGTGATAGAAATCCTGCCAAGATCTAGACAACTTTCAAAGATTGTGTTTTCTATTCGTATGTTTTTTGAGACGTTAAGCACACCAAGCCACACTCCGTGAAAACAGTTTTTAGTTCAGTCGAAACATTCATTAAAAATTTATTTCTATAGAAACAATTCTTACGCTACTTTCAACTATTACATTTTTTGCTGGAATCTCTACGTATATATTTTTACACAATCTGCGTTGTACGTTCTGCAAAAACTTATGTATGTAGAACACAAAGCTCGGTAGGTTCGGTTTGAATCAGTCTAATTTTGAGTTGTTTAAACCTAGGGGTTTGAAAGAAATAACAGACTCCATTTATTATTCCATCACTCGTGTATTGTATTTCGATCATATTCATTGAAAAAAATATATTTTTCCAGTATACGCTAAGGTCTAAACCTAGAACTCATCCAATATTATGTAATATTGATCTCTATATATTAGCCGCACTCAAACAACATGAGCCATAATCCGACATAGTATGCGTATTCCATTCGACTATCAGTACGACATTATGAATTGTATACTTTATTAATCGTACATCTTAGTTTACTGCTAGTTATTATTGACATCGTATTATCATTGCTTCTAAAACAGCTACCCATAACTAGCACTTTACGTTCACTTCACAAAATGGCCGAATAATGCTTTCACGTCGCACATTATCAATCTAAAAAATCCAAGGTTTTGACCTGAATTGGAATCCGACGCACCTCCCGTGCACCTGTTCACTTACAGGTATTAGTGGTTTTACTCCTGAGATCATGCATGTTTTGTTGCATCCTTTTTGCTTCTGGATCCTCCATTATTTCGCTGTGAAGTAATAGTGCAGGTTATACGACATGTAAGAGGCATTATTACTCGCGCATACTCTTCCTAATATAAACTCGAGATTTCATGAGGGGTTTTTATCTTCATTAAAACCAGTATTCTAACGAGCAAATTTTCAGTACGCTTAACTCGAGCATGTGGGCTTGCTCACGAAGTATGGGTACCAAGCTCTTCGAAATTCAATCAGTCCATGTACGATTGCTGATGGCTTCAGCCCCACAAACGGTCTGTTGATGCACATCAGAACTCGGTAGACAGCGAGCTATGTAGTTAGCAAGTGAGTTCATCTCATGGCAAGAGCTCGTACGTCAGAGACTTCCTCGACCAAAGCCAGTACGATAGATCTCGTTGTTGAGCGCTTAATTGGCGTGTAATATCACAGCACAATGTTTTTTGTGTTAGTGTATCGTAAACAAACGCACTATCAATAATGGTGGCCGCAAAGCTAGAACACTGGCACTCACCACGTCGGAACTTAGTAGTCTCACCTTAGGCTTAGGCGGTGCCTCGGAATTTCCTTTACAGAAACGCACCTTTTTTATCACAAAGATAACATCGAACTACAAACATAATAGCTGCATACTTGCAGATAAAATAATAAAACGCATGAAAACTCGCAGCGGTGAACTTGAATTTGAAGGATTTATTCAGACCACATAGTTAATGTGACCGTAATCGGCTTCGGTACGCCTTAAACAACAACACTAATTGAGGTCAACTGTCATTGATTATGCATTCTTGGCCTGCCCGTGTCAGGCACCTTCAATAAATCCCACTTTAATAAGATGAGCTCACAAAGATACTTGGAGGCGAAGAGACCTGAGAGAAAATGCTGCGGAAGGCATTACACGCCTTGCTAGAAAGCATACGGCTTCTTTTAAAGGTAGCGCAGGAGTTTGCAGATTTAACCCACATTCGCTACATGCCTGGACAGCTTATTTTTTGTGGCCTATCCTAGTTAAAATTATTAATTCAATGTCAACGATATGCTTCAAGTAAGTCATTTTGAGCGCAAGTTTGCATTATCGAACAAGTATAGTGGGCATATGGCCATTTCGCAGGGATTGTTAAGCTTTAATCAATATTCTGTTTTGTTTCTACTGACACAGAACAGGCGAGCATTCGTAATCTTTTCAGGACAAAGAATTGTAGCGTTAGTGTGTACACGTCTTAATTATACACATCAGACTCAGGCGAAAAAAATTTATAGTCTTCTGTCATAACTACTAACATCCGCTTCAAGAAATTTTTACAATATTAGAGTATTTTGAGCGACCACAACATACCCATACATCTTCGTTTCGTAGCCACTCACATGTTAAAATATCTTATTAACGCATATTATAGCAGTTTAGCCTGATCAATATCTAGAGAAAAAGTTGAGCGCAAGCGAAGCAGAGCGTTCGTCAGTTTGAGGAGACTGGCCATCAGTTCAGCTGACCCGCACAAAATCAGACCACAGGGCAGGCATCCTTGAGAAGCTCATAGAGAAGAATTTAATCAGTTTCGATACCGTCTCGTGTGCGTGTCCACCATGATGACCTTAATGAAGGAAGTGATTTTTATGAACAACTAGTCATGCCTTTATATTTTATGGGCTCTCACGAGCCAAAATATAACAGAAAATGCACTACGGATGGAAGGTCACAGACGACTTCGTAACAGTTTCTCAAGATCGGAGTTCAAAACAGAATTTCATTCCTCTCCAAGCGTTTCCAATGCACGAGTTAGAAGAAATATCCCTTTTGAAAAACGTTGTAGAATGTTTTGAAGATGATATGGCATCAAGAACAATGAAAACATATACTAAAGTGAAAAATAGGAATATCTATAGTAAGTTACATTTGCAGGCAGTCATAAAAAGGAGTACTCGAGAAGTTTACCTTGAAACAGATTTTCCTTATGTTCTGGCCCTGCGACCAAAAAGTTAATTATCATATATATCGTAAATCTAGGTTCACTATGTAGCAACATCCACAGGTTTACCAATAATAAGGCGTCTGTGCACCTTTGAAGTCCGAGACGAGCAGTTATCCAATGCAGTGTTAAATAAGCAACCTTGTTAATTGTGTTAAAACCCCCTAGGGATAAAATAAAATTATCAAGGCCCAATTAAAATTATCATCCGACAACTTCATCGTTAACAATCCTTTCCTGAACTAGTACTAGTCTCAAATACATTATGTTTCTTTCGAGCTCTACTGAAAATATTCTTTTACATTTTGATTTACACGACACACTCCGGGAGTAATTTTATTGTATTTCTGTACTGTTAGTCATTTATAGAACTCAGCTGCCAGAATTATAACAATTATAGTAATAATAAACACAGTATTAACTTCGAGAAATAAATCTGTACAAGAGAAGGCGTAACAGTAATAATAATTGTGTCATTTTAATATCGTGCGTCATATGGGTGAGGTTACCAAATCTGTGTCTGAAAGCACAAAAGGTTAGTTTCCATACTTTAAGATTAGTAGAACGCTTGTTTTAAGTTAGGAGCATAACCCAGCTGTGTGCAATGCTTTACCAAAGTTATTTAACTGGCCCACAAGCATTCTCCATTCATTACATATTCTGACACACATTCTTCATACTTTTACCGACACGCTTGGTTGTTATTACATCTATCCCATTCTACCTATCCATCTATAGTTTAACTATATATTCAGGACCAATTCATCCATCCATTCATCCAATCATTTCAAGCAATTAAGCCACCATGGGAAAGACGAAAAATTCAATGTGAACGGAAAATATTTTCTGACATTTGCGTAGTAGAATATGCATTTTCAGAATTTCATACGCACAAGAGGACAAGTATTCGGTCAATAACTTATAGTTAAAAATGAAGAAAATACTTCAAAATGATCGACAACAAATGTGAAAATGAACATTTTTGTAAACTACTCATAAGTAAGGTATTAACTTCCCCACGACTACAAGAATCCATCCGACTAATGAATAACAATAGTGGAGAATCCATAGTCGTCGTAATCGTACTAATGAAATAATATTTTGCTAATCAGCAGGAAATTTATCTATAATGCCGCCACTTTACCGCAGGAAATTCTTTTAATATCTTGCACAAGTACTCAAATAGTTAATTTCATTTTGTTTCAGAATAATTGTGTGATTTTAATTATAAACCGCTCAATTCTTGGAGTTTCTTTGAAAGTATAATTCGTATATATGGAAAAGTTCACCATTCATTGATCTTTTAATTCGCTACACTTTAAATTAAGTCATTAAAGAACACATATTTTACGCTGATGCATCTGGCCCCAAACCTATACGAAAATGACTGAGTATAAGGTACCTGAAATATGATGTACTTAAAGCATCAGATGTTTATTAAACATGAAACAAGTGTGACAAGCAAGACACAGGGACATCAATACAGGCCAGCGTGTGTCCGGATAAGCCCCACACTCATCCCGTCAGCTCACGATATAAAATTACCAACTGGAAAGTACAACACGTTCACCTCCTTCAACCCACACAAAGAAAATAATCATCGAGAGTAGACACGAGCAAAATAAGTTAAGCGCTGTAAGTAAAATCTCTGGCAGAAAACGGAAAGGACCTTTAGTACCAGTCTATAACAGTACATATAACCCGCTCTATGTTGGCTTACACAAGTCCATCTTTTACATTTCCATTCTGTAAGAAGAAACTAGCAGGTAAGAACGTTGAAATACGAAGTACATGTGGTGCAACTGTCATGCATATAATAGAACACACTCTCACGTCAAAACATGGATTCTCACGCTGCACTACCATGACTTGCACCCGAGTAAAGCAGTTCCTCATATCGGTTTGAAGACAACATTGCAATATTGAGTCATGTTTGTTACAATTTGAAGTTACTAATGAGCTAATTACAATTTCAAGTTACAAAGTTATTTCAAGTTATTTGCGATGCAAAGTATTTTCATTTTAGAAAATACCCATCTGCAGCCCTTCTTCAAGTGAAAGTAACATCCCTTCCAGCCAAAGATGAGTGAGTAACACCTCACACAGACAATACTCCTCCAACCTCGGGAAATCCTCTTCGTGCTGGCAACCCTTACAGCACACAACCACATTTCCTAACCTGTTAAGTTCTCCTCTGTCGATCAAAATTTAAGGCCCTGCACGGCTGTCTGTATCATCCCCAAAGTTCTGAAATACGACTATCATTTTTTTGACTGATTTCAGCTATCGTGCTTCTGCTGCAATCACCACCCCTCTTTGAACTCATTCAAAAGTTTGAATGCTGCTCACTTAGATTCTAGACAAAGCGGTTATACCCTTCCCTTACCAAGATGGAAAGGCTCATTCACAGTGAGAGCTGCTCATATATAGCGACACACGAGCCTTATTATATCACCACTGCACATGAACTTTGGTCGGACCCGATGTGAGCCGTCGCGTAGTTGTGCAGTGCAGGCTTCTGTTGGGGTTCAGGACTCACGGAACTACGAACACAACTGCACAGCCAAATTGCAACAAAACTTGAAATAACGGGAAAAAATTCCTGATCCCCCTATGCTTACTCACTGAATTCAAATTATATTTTTAAAATCGCGATTGCTGAAAATGGCCAAAATTGTCAGCGCAACCAGAAAGTGAGGTCACGAAATTCACAATACCAAGTTTGCAGCAATATAGTAATTAATGTATTCTTGTACAAAAAATAACTTACGTTACCCTAATTTGTCTTTTTGCTAATCGGTAGCAGCGCAAGCCGTATCATTGAAATGGCAGCAGAAAATTTTTGCTTCCTGATCTCGGAGCTAAAACGGGAGAGCAGGTCAGAAGGGCGCAGAGCGATCAACACGCGCTGACGCTGCCCTGTGTGTTAATTTCAGCGGCCTCAGCTCTTGATTACGAGCCCTGTCACCGAGCAACATTGCAATTCCCAATAGCAATAAAATTATGCACTGCACTATGAGGTCCTGCTCGGCCACCGCTGCACACGAACGTTGTTGTGCAGACAAAAGATGACATCACACGCATGATCCTCAGAATGGGTTCAATGTGCTTTCACATAGGTAATTTATTGTATTCAAAAGTTGATTTCATGAAACTACGACTTTTGTGCAAAAAATGCACGCTCACAGAGAGAATAACATTGAATCACAGAATCTGTGATTGTTGTGAGCATTTATTGTTTGCAATGAACGAGTTCATGCTCACTGTAATGGACTATTCTTAAGCGAGTTGATAGTAGAGTTACATGAAGATCCTTTAAGTTTGACCCCTCTATTACGAAGTACACTTGCGTGTGTAGGCTAGATATGCGTACTGTAGCGTCTGGTGTACTTAATAAAAGTGAAATACGAACACAAAGAACGCTTCTTATAGTATACGAATCGTCGTAACTCTTATGCCATTCTATGAATCCTAGCTGGTCACTATTATTTACCTGCTTACTTACGAGCTACAGCCACTAAAGCTTGCAATTGACACGCACCAATTTCCAAAGATTCACGATGCATAAATGAAAACAAAGAAAACACGCTCCAATAATAAAGAATATTCAAGGCAGCAAAACTTTCAGTGCTCAGAGTTGAACTACTACCATCAAGCTCAGTTGTCATAACATGTAGTTCTAACAATTACTAAAATCATGTATGTATCAAGATACATGATTTCTGAAAGGTTTAAATTTTAAATTCAGAAAAGCTATATTAATACTAATATTTATGCTTCTACTTGTTGATCACTATACAGAAGTAAGTTTCCTACAACATGAGAAGATAGCAGCCTGTCATTTATCTTCTACATGCCTGTGTTTTAGCGCACGTAGAAAGTACATCTTATATTCTAACAGTGAGAGGTAGGTTCTTTCAGAAAGTAGAAAAATTAATAAGATATAAAGATTTATTAAAGAAAAAGACTGAAGTAACGTGTATACCACAATATTTTTTTGATGTAACATGTCAATTATTCATTTTTCTTCCTGCATTAAGGTTAAAGTAGCTACCCAATATGGACAACATGGTGAAAGTGTAAGCAAATCACTGCGACCCAAAAAGTGAGCGAAAATTACCGAACACACCTCTGAGTCTGATGCGATAATGAGAAAATGTATAGGAAGGAAAAACCGAAGTCAACCTTCCTTGATGACTAGAAATGTATATAGACAGCACTGCCTAATCAGAGTAGGGTGTTGAAGAAATAAATTAGTTTAACTTAGCACGATGTGTTTGAATCAAAAGTAGCTACGGGACAATGAACTTAATACTCCATTTCTGACCTTTAAAGGCATGAACCCATTTACACACGCAGTGGTTATATTTCTTTCATACTGAAGTACACAAAAGTTATTCTTAAGATCTTTTTTAGATGTCTATCAATGGTATTTAACTGAATCATTAAGAATATCAACAGATTAAATAAAACGAGTTATTCAACGAAACAGCTCGTTAATTGTAACTCTTGGACCGCTCAATGGAATATAACCTCGTGGCAATGAGCAAATTACCCGCCATTCAGCTGCAAATTGCCGTCCAGCCTTAAACTTACGATCAAAATCTAATTTGATCTCCTGGAGAACTTGGTTGCATATGATAGACGCTGAGTCAATAAAGCAGCAAAACGCTGTAAGATGCGAGACTTATTAACTCTTCAAGAGCTTTCAACGTCTCATCAAAACAAGTATCGGTAAAGTAGTTTTTTCTGGTGAACTGTTCGACGCTCCGACAATGTGGAGTAACGACTGAATATGGTTAAAATAAACAGCAGTTTGACTTCAATTGGACCCACTTGACCTCTGTCTCTCTCAGTCTCAAAAATATTGGGGTGTCAGTTTTTAATCCCAACATGTAGTCGTGGATCATGTGTGATGAATTATTTGGGAATTACTATCGGCTTAATAACGACTTGTTAAATTGTATGTAAAATGATAATGATCATTAAACTTGAAGAAAAACTCATTCGTAATATTTTCAGTAAGTTACGATTACAATTAAAATAAAATGCACAAAACAAGAGTGATAACTTGGAACGTGTGTTTTACGCATGGCTATTATGGTAAAAATTTAGAGAATCCGTTGAAAAATATTGCAGTGAGCATTCATGCTATTATTCACTGAAATGAATGAAAAGAAATCGTATTTGCGAACAGATAATCGTTTGCGTAGGGAAGGCGAACGAAAACCAGAAAAAGTTTACCACGCAATGTAGAGAAGTTTAGAGACGCTTAGAACACTTTTAACTGATTCAAGCAGCTAATTTAGATCGCTGCTAAAAGTATTCAGTGTACGCAGTCACTGGTTTAGCTATGTATATTTTAAGACTCGCTGCCAGACTAGGTCGCAAGACTCCACATGACACTCTATGGAAAAAGAGTATCAAAATATATCTGTTGGACCATAATTAGGAACTAGAAAACGCTGCATGCACAATCGAATTTTCCCGTCAAAAATAAAGGAACTCACCACTGACAGCTGTATTTCACAGTCGTATGACAACTGTGTTTCAATGAGAGTAGAGGGTTGAGAGATAAATTATTTGACCACACTGTAAGTAACAGGAAATTTAAAAATAATCAATTATTTACCTCTAATAATTAAGCAATTTGAAAAAACTTTTTGATAAACGCATCAACAATTTTACCTATGCGCTCATTATTTTCAAATGATTATTTTATGCTCCATAGTGAACTCAATTGGCCAGTATATTAATAAAGCTATACAAAGGTATTTATATAGGTATTGAGTAGGTTCATAAACAGAGCTACGCTATTAGGGAGAATAACCGCTATAAACATATATAAATCTAAATTAAGGAAATCGACTTTGAGCTCGACCGTAGGACAAACACATTCTGTTTTCCTGTACACCGAACGGGCTGTGCACGAACTCGTAAACTGGTTAACAGTCACTGTCCTGATATCTTGCCTTGGTGGGGTGCATTCTCACGGTCACTGTCCAGATATCTAACCCTAGTGGGTTGCATCCACACGGTCACTATACATAAGTAGCTCAGGCTAAGTGTTCATCAAGAGCACCTGTCCATATTTATAGAAGCATAACCCATTTGCCTATCAACTATGGTCACTGGCTATATTGTCAGTGAGAAAGGCAATTTACAGTGAACGTGTGAATGTGTCACGGTCATCTAGCAGTGACCGTTTACAGGATAATGCATAGCGTCCAGAAAAATTAACCTAGAAATAGTCAGATTTGGGAAATAATCTAAAAGCGAAAAAATTTTCATGACGTTAAATTTTAACTTTCTCTCACGTACAGTTTAACTCTTCCAGACTCATACATTTGATGGAGAGATATGTGTAACTTGCTCTAAAATATTATACATTCATAGTAATATTCCCTTACATTTATGATGGTGGTACAAATTTTGTGCTGCTGAACAACGCAGGAACTCAATTGGAAAAAGTGGTATTTTTTCTGTACCACCAAACATTAAACATGATCTCTTCGGAGGTATGAAAAGTGCCCCACCAGACTTGAAAGGGTTAGGAGCAAGGTCTGAATGAAAGATAAAATTTTCACACTTTTAAAATATTTTCCAAAACCAACTTTTTCTGCACCCATTTTTCTAGACGCTATGCATTAGTGCGTTAACAGACGATGCGTGGACTTGGGGTTGTCACTGTATCCGCAGAGTGCAAACCACTGAGGAGCGCTATATCCTTAACCCTTGTGTGGTGTTCGGGTCTGTGGGACCCGTTTTCATTTTTATAGCTAATATTTTCACTGTTCTACTGCTTGTAATTGAGATTTAGTTGTGTAATTTAACGTGAAAGTATTTGATTATGAGGCATTAAAAAACAAAAAATCCAACGGATCCACCACGAACACTGGCTGAGTTACAACAATATGAATACCACATAAGGGTGAAGTCACACTGACAGAAACACATAATAAGCTGAGCACAAGAACTGCGAGAAACGCTGTAGAGAGACACATAAGTACAATTCTAACAAGCTCACCCTCCTTAAAAGGTTACTGTCGCACTATGATTTTAGTCACGCAATTCCAAAACTATTTTCCCAGCTCACCGATTAACATTTTTTCAAATTCAACAACTGAAACCGGATGAGCTCCTGCTCGTTGGTAACGTAATTTCAGTTGAGTCATGAACATATTATTACAATAAAGAACCTGAATCTTTTCCTCGCTCTGTCATCCTACTTCCTTTCTGTTTTGGATGCTTCAGCACCCGTGCGAAGAAGCAATACTCAGCTTATTGTCCTGCTCAGATTCGGTTTTGCTTCACTCTATCTTTCATAATTAGTTTTGTTTTAAACAATTATTCATTTCGGTACTGTTATTCTGAAGCACATCCTTCGTATACCCTGCAATAATGACATTTTTATCTACACAGATTCAGTCATTTTTTAAGCATAGTTTTAAAATTTAAAACATGCATCAGTGCCCTTTCCGAGAATTTGAACCCATTCTATCATTCTTAATTCGATGCACTTCATCATTTGCACCCTACTGTGTATTTATATTGATCATAGGGTAAACATAGGAATGCTACAGTCTTAAAGCACAAAAACTGTGGCGGTATAACATCATGACTGGGAGCCAAGGCCTGTTCACCAAGACCACGTCATGACGACCTGCTATAGCTAACACTAGCCTCGATAAATCACGTTCGGCAGCCGCAGGGAAACTGATTGCTGTCTTGTTGGTTCGATATATACACCATTTAACATAACGCATGCAGCAGCACAATGCTTAATTTCACGGCTAACTCTATAATTCGGGTAAGGAATGCAGATGAGGGAACATGTGTCAGCCATATACTATGGCCAACCTTTACAATGACTGTTCGAAGAGGTTACTACTAGACGTTTCGAAGTTTTTATAATCACTTAAGAAAAGTTCAAAGAGCCTGCCGTCTGGCACCGTTGCTACTCAGACTTGGAAGTAATGTATACAATTGAAAACGTGTGACGTTCGACGATTGCAGTATGCCGGTGACAAAAATAATCTTCTTTCTGGTCGGAAACAGTTGGCGCTTGCAACTCTTAACGTTTGTCAGAAAGAGTTGGTGTAGAAAGAAAAAAAGATAAAATTTAATTTATACTTTATACATACTTTCAACGTTATACCCTAGACCTTTATAAAAATACAAGCAAAGATGAAGAATTAATTTCCCGGAACATTAATGCCGAAATATTTTTCCAACTGTGCAACAACTGTTTCCGACCAGAGAGAATGAAGTAAATTATTTTAGCAAGTAGGTTATTTTTAAGAATTTGGCCTGTGTACATGTTCGTACACCAGGACCCAAGAATGATAACACTGTAAATGCCCTTTCCCTCTACAAACAAAAAACAAAGAATTATATCATAAGCATTACAATTATAATTTTATTATTGTAAATCTCTCAGGTAATCTTTCTTCGTCAGCAGCAATTCACAGGCAAAAAAAAGGAATAAACAGTTGTACGGAGTACCTACAAAATCCCAATTTTAAGCTAAGGAAATGCAGGAACAAACACGTGCTCCCAACAAGGAAACTGAGCAAAGAAAAAACGAAAAAATTATTTTGCGCTACAAAATGTACAACAGACACTAACAAACTCCTCCCAGCTTGTGCTACGTAATGAAACTGGAGTGGAAGGATGAGTTCTCAGAGGGCTAATAACTGAATTTCGGAAAACCATTTACAATCTCCATTATGCTCCAAAATATAAAATATTAGTAACCACTTTTACGAGGAAACATATACTAAGAAAAAAATCATGGTAGAAATTAATTTTCTAATTTTTAATGTACGTACGAAAATATTTACAGTATAGCATTGAACATTAGTATCGCATTAGTTAACAAGCCAAATATTATGAATAGACTAATATAATATTTCGAGTACTTCGTTAGTAGGAGATCTGTGGTGTGGCATCCGTGGCAGTCGTCTTCGCATTCCAGGCTCACGCACCTTAATGCAGGGTCCACTGATCACCGCACATGTGAAAGATTCAATTATTATTCGTAATGTTCTAAAATTGTGTCATGCACGATGATCGAAATACGACAGAACTTTTTTTTCGTATAAAGTTTATACAGAAGTACTATGAAACACAATTGAATGAACTCGCTTAAATCACCCAAAAGGAGACAATACGTTTTCAAAAAAGTAGGAGGCGTTTATCATGTTCCATGATAATTATGACAAATGTTAAGTAGCATACCGTTTGTTGGCGAAAACTTCGGTATACCTATTACACGGAGATACAAGATTACATTCGTCAGTTAATCTTTTATTTTATACTACTGCATTTACTAGTTCTAAGCCATTTATACCTGAAGGCAGCAATTCTCCTACTTAACCCTTTCACGACCAAATTATTTTCATACTGATCAAAATATTGCGTAAATTACCACTTATCTTTACTAATCTCTATGTAATTTTACTGTAATTTTGAACGAAACATTTAGAATATGGGACTAAAGGGAATGATTTTTAAAGTTTTTTTGGGGACATATTAACCCAACGGTAGCAAAAGGGTTAAATCTCCAACTTTCTCGAAAAAAACTTTAATTGAGTTCGAGACGGGCTGAGCCACTCTCTATCATTAACATGATACCGAACGAGTCACTCATTCGCTTGCCTTGAGATGGATGTTGAACCGTTGTCTTGTTGAAATACCAATCATCTTTATATCTTGAGTTGTCTAGGGAAGTTTCAAAGATATTTTAAACTCTACAGTAGACCTATTTCTGGAAGCTCTACGTTTCTTTCATAAAGTGAAGGTCTCCTGCACCAGCGAATGTAAAGCAATACTAAATCATGATGTGCATCGACCAATCTTCACGTTTGGTCTGATATTTCCTTACAGTAGGCTGAGCTTGGATTGCATCTGACGATCGTTTTGCAAATGTATCGGAACAATTATTGCAGACTTTAGTGCGAACTTTGTACGAGTAATGAGCCACTCAATTCCCTTTGGAAGAGAAATCTGTACATCGTACTGCTGACTCATTTGTTCATTAAAAAATATTCATCGGCCATCCTCAATTCCTATTCATGGCATTTCTTGGACCAATTTTTTGTCTAGAATTGTTCCAGGATTCTTTCTAAGCTGCGGCGGGTTACAGAAAGTAAAAGAAGTTAATTTCATCAGCGCACCCATCATGGGTTCTTTACTGACCACAATTCCTCCCTCTACCGTGGATTGTATGAAACTTAAAAGGACGTTGATCTGTATGATGCAGCCAATGACAGTTTTATTCTCTTCAAGAAAATAACAGATCGCTTGTAGTGTCTTATCTTTCGCAAAATGATGGCTTGAATAGATGAGTTGCTTATTTGCGGTCGAATGATCGCATACAACGCAGGTATTACCTTGTAAACTAGAAAATTTGAGCAAGAACATTTTCTGAACAACGTTAAAGTGTCAGGAATATAGAAATTTTGTAGCAGTGTATCGATAAAATTCACACATGTCAAAATTCGTTACGTTTAAAATGCTTATTGTTTTTTCACATTTTTTCCTAAAATATCCCAGGCCTAACGATGAACAGGTTGGTTCGTTGTACTTTTTTCAGAGGGTGTTAACTCATATTAAACTGCCAATAAATTTAAATATTCATCCTCTTACAAATACTTATTCAACTCATTGAAATTGCGCTGCACGTCGCGAGACATTAAGGAGATCAAAACGAGGGAACTGCAAGGAAATATTCCCTTAATCTGAATTTTCCTATAATTGGCTACCTTCCAAACTTAGGAGATTGTTCTGCTCTACAACCAGCACATGCTGAAGAGATGAGGTATAATGAGAGAAGTACAATTCTATTGCATTGTGTAGTACACTGCTACAAAAACGAATGCAAAGCGACACTGTGCTGCAGATTCTAGGGCAGCCGAGACTGTAGTGCAGATGTACCTTGGTGCAATAGGCTGGAAAAATACCCCCATTTAGAGGCAAAAATGACAGAAGTCAAACTGGGGTTAAGTCGTGTCAAGTGAGGCCTTGGAAAGAAAAAAATCTGAAAGGTTACCTGGGTGCCTGGAAATGGGTGAAGTGGCACATCCTGTTGAAAGTTTCCAATTCCGTTGAGAAGTTCAATGGAGTAGTTTGACTCATAATAATGAATTGAGATCTTTAGCTGACGATTATTGGACGACAAGGGGCACAAAGTAGTTCACGGTATCCAATTATTCAATTGATGTTCAAGGACATGTAACATTTATAATCCATCGTTAATCAGTTGTTTACAGAAATATATCCGTATGAATAATAGCATCAGTAAAGACCGTGACTCGTTATTTATAAATTTCATATAATGTGTGAGACAAAAACTATGCATATGGGGTTATTGAATTATTGGTAACTTTCTTAGATTTACCAGAGGCAAGTTGACAATGGTTCACAATACAGGGTGTCTCAAAAAAATGTACTCACCCTTTAACCGTTGCTAACATGCTGTCTTCTTTGTGTTGCAGGTGTGAGATTCGAACCTTTGCGAACATGATTAAATGTGATTAAAGAATCATGTTCGCAAAGGTTCGAACCTCACACCTGCAACACAAAGAAGACAGCATGTTAACAACGGTTTAAGGGTGAGTACATTTTTTGAGACACCTTGTAGTTCATCATTTCAAATTCATACCAAAAAATGTTAAAATTCATCTGCCGTACGTTCCTTGAGGCATGATATCATGAATTTGATACCAACGCCGTAAAACAAACGAGCTTTACAATAAAACAAAGGTTACCGCTAGATCAGAATAGGGCAGAATTTTTTATCACTGTGAGACTGTGATAGTGCGGTCGTCGAATCCATAATAATTTTTAAGACACATGACAAATCCTACAGATACGTCGAAGGAAAATTATACGGGCACTATTTTTTATTTCTCCTTTTGTAAATGCTCTTATGATGACCGAGAAGAATAAAGTTTAACAAATGGATGAAAATCATACAGAAACTATTTTATTTAATACGTTACTTATATATAAGACTAAAACTCGACACTACTAGACAATGGCATTTTTAAAATCGTGTGACTAAAGCAAGGCCTTGTTTATTATGTTTCATCCAACTGAAATGGGACTCTAATCATATTTAATTAAGACCGTGATCCACT